>CABHPQ010162613.1:0-11641 GCA_902168405.1 Peromyscus aztecus
GGGGGGGGCAGAATATGGTCAAGGTATATTATATACATGCATGAAAATATAATGAAACTCAGCATGCCACTAAAGGAGAAAAACATAGTAACATAATAAATGCATAAAAACTATGTTTTCAAAGAATATTTTGTGACCTGAAGAAAGCCCCTCTTTATACAGTCAAGAAAAGAAAAGAATTTCAAAATGTCTCAGCTAACACTAGGGTTTTTGGTCATTGTCTGGTTCTGTCTGTTCTGTTTCAACTCCGTGTTCTGAAGGACAAGAAGAAGGCCACGGTTTTACCACAGGTTAGGACATTCTAAGAGACCTGTCTCTTTTATCTGCCTGCTTTTGCTTCCACGTGACCTCAGACCTCTCCACCATGAGCAAAACCTTTTGAAGACCATGACGGTTTGGGGTGTGGGAGTGTGGTCTGTCTGGGCTTGCGTTGCCTTTGCAATGCCATGGGAGAGATGAGCAGGACAAAATTTATTTGCACCTGTTTAGACACAACGAACATTTGTTGAGCAGAAATTTGTTTACCACTTTTAGGGGATCTCAGGTCTTGTTAGGGGGAGAGAAGGAGGGAGGGAGAAATGGAAGGAGGGAAGGGAAGGAAGGAAAGAGGTGGGGAGAGAGAAAGAAGAAAGAGGGAAGGAAAGAGAGGACGGGAACAAGAAAGTAGGGAGAGACAGGAAACAGTGGTTGACTGGTTTGTCTCGTCTAAAATGGGCTTTGAACTGCTGGGCCATTTCTTCCTAGATCAACTTCGCATGCTCTTAGTTTTCTTTACCAAGAGGCAGACGTGGAAGTTGGCAAGTGGATGTGTGTGACAGCCATGCTGGGGAGAACCCAGTTGTGTGAACATGTAGCAGAAAGTAGCAGCGCCCTCTGGGTCATCCATGGATTCCCTGGTGTGAATAAAGACGGATGGACTAGGGACCTTGACCTCCAGCCCCTCTTCCTGAAGTCCCCCAAAGAGTAAAGGAACTTTAATGAAGGGTCACAGCGGAGAGCAATGCAATGGTTTTCAAGCCTCCCTGGTGCCAAGTTTAAAGTAGAGCAAGACCTGATGGATGACACATTATGATCTAAAATCCGAGAAGGAAATTCTATTAGACCTCCTGGGTCAGCCAGGCAGTGTATTCAGTGTAGTGCCCCATCACAGACAGCCCCAGTTCATCCTCTCAATTAAACTGCCAAAGAATAGGATCACACTCCCAGAACATCACACAGGTGATACTGGGGACCAGGTCACCACACAGAATCCACACAAGTTACACCGCTTGTGCCTCAGGAGTCCTGTCAAAGCAGTTACGTCTTCGCCCTCCAGCACCTTGACATGTGAAGAGAGCTCCAGGGATTTTGGGGGTGCCTCTGAGCACTGACAGACTGTGATCATCTGAGTATATGGTAAGAGTGAGTGTGTGTGTGTGTGTGTGTGTGTGTGTGTGTGTGTGTGTGCAGATACATGTATGTGTGGTGTGGTGCATTGTATGTGTGGTATGGTGGGATGTGTATATAGTGATATGTGTATGGTGTGTGTGTGTGTGTGTGTGTGTGTGTGTGTGTGTGTGTGTGTGTGTATGATGTATGTGTGTGTGTGTCATTTACTTGCCCAAATGAAAGAAAACTAGGCCAGCTACAGCAGTATACACCTATGATCCCAACACTTGAAATGTAGAAGTATAAGTAAGGATCAAGAGTTCAAGGCCAGCCAGGGCTCCATAAGACATAAGACCCTGTCTAAAAAGAAAATGGGGGCTGATGGGATGGTTCTGTGGGTTAAGATACTTGCTGCCAAGCCTGGCAATTTGATCCCGAGGATCCAGAGGGTAGAAGGAGAGAACTGACTGCTGCACGTTGCCCTCTGACCTCCGTATGTGTGTTCTGGCACACACATATACCCCAAATATACACAAGAAAAATACAGGTAGATTTTTTAAAAACTTAAGAGAATTGGGTATGTCTGATGATGTCAAAGGTACTTACCCTAACAGGAAAACAAAAGAAATTACTATTGTTTGAAGAATTTTTGAGACTCTAGAACTACTCAAGAAATCTGGGGTGTGTGTGTGTCTATGCATCTGTGTGTCTGTGTCTGTCTGTCTGTCTGTGTGTGTGTGTGTGTGTGTGTGTGTGTGTGTGTGTGTGTGTGCAGGTACGCATATGTGATGTGTATATGATGTGCGTATAACATGTGTGGTACATACATGATGTGTGTGTGTGTGTGTGTGTGTGTGTGTGTGTGTGTATGTGTGTAGTGAGTGAAGGTGTGTACACCTGGAGTGTGAGGTCCAAAGAATAACCTCAGGTGTCATTCCTTGGGCCCTGTCCAGCATTTTTTTTTTTCTTTGAGACAGGGTCTCTCACTGGCCTAAAACTCATTAAATATGTTAGGCTGGCCAACCAGTGAAGCCCAGGATTCTCCTGTCTCTGCCTTCCCAGCCCAGGGCATTACAAGCTCTAACATGTTGCCTCCTCATTGCAAAGAGTGCATTTCCAGAGGAGGCTGCTTCACCTTGCCTGACTTTTGTGAGTTTGTTTCCTGGCATTACCCTGCATCTGACGCCTGCTGCCCGTCTGTGTGGTTCGGTGAATACAGCTGAGACGGATCGGAGCCGGATGCCAGGCGTCACCTTCCAAGACCCACAGCCTTGCCTGCTGCAGGGGCTGCCTGCTGACCTCGCTCTCCCCCAACTGTCACTGGGCTGCAGCCGTGCCCATGACCCTGCCAGCCACTCACAGGTGCTGCCCACCTCCAGCTCCCTCCACAGCCTCTCAGACAAGCCTGAGGCATCAGCTGGCCCTGGTGCCTTTGCCACTGGGAATACTGGCAGGCACCATGTCTGCAGACTGGGGTTGCTCTGAGACCCTGGGCCTCCCATGGGGCCTTGCACAGACGAGTTTCCACAGGGTGGATAATCTCACCCCATTTCACAGATGAACTATGGCCCCAGGATCCCCTTGTCTTCCAAAAAGGAACAAAGACACTGTGTCCACCAGGGCAGAAATAAAAGCGTCTCCTGGAGCCATGTAAACTTTCATAATCGGTCATGCATCTTTTTACCTTTTGAAACTTTGTGAGGTTTATATATAGCCTCCATCTTGTCCCTCTGAACTCTGCAGGGCTGGTAATCAGTCACTGGGCTGAACACCTGGAACTCTGTGGGGACTATCATTAGAAGGATGCGAGGCCAGGTGTGGATTTGGACCAGAGACCTATTGGAATGGGGAGGATTTCTCACTTTCCAAGTTTGCTCTGCTCAAGTTAAAACAATTAACCTCCTTACCCTTCAAACAACTGTTCGCAGCTCTCCAAGAGCAAAATAGTCAACCACAGATAGAGTGCAGGAAGAAGAGACTGGCGGCCCCTCAGAACCTTCAGAGCAGCCAGCATGGTTCACTCCTCTGATTCTAGCACTTGGGAGGTGGAAGCAGGAGGACCAGAAGTTCAAAGGCAACCTCAGCTACGTAGTGAGATCAAGGCCACCCTGAGCTACAGGAAACCCTGTCTAAAAACAAAACAAAGACTTTCGGATGAGGAGATAGGTCCGGACCTGTTCTTGGGGCCTCCTTCTGCTTTCCCTGCCCTCTTTTCCACGGCCATTCCCCTCCCTTCTGAGCACTTAAACCTTCTTAACCTCGCAGGGATTTTTGTCTTTTGCTGGGGTCACCAAGAGAGGTGTAGCAAAAGTGGGTTTAGCCACAGTTAGGCCTCCGCACTCGCCTCCTGATGCACTGCCAAACTGGCCAGCAGGAAGGGGAGGGCAGATGGCAAGATTATTCCCAACCACTTGGGGTCTTAGCACTCTGAATGATGTTGCTGTCTGCGCATTCCCCTTCTCAGGCTGTGACATCTCCCAGGACTCACACCCTCCAAAACCATTAGGAATATTAATATTTTCAGGAAATCACACAGCTCTTCTTACATAATTTTTCAGCACGAACTGAATCCTTGTGGGCGATTTTCATGGACTAGTGACCGTGTTTAATCACCACAATAATCCTGTGAGGAAGTTTGGAGAATAAGCCTGAGACTTAAAAACTGAAGCAAATAGCTTGGGTCTCGCAGCGACCAGATGACAAAGCTGGAGATCCAGTCTCACCTCACAGGTGAGCTTGCTAGACACAGTCTAAGGCCCTTCTAGGATCTGGGAATCTCAAGTATAGTTGTCAAGGTCTTGCCGATGAATATGAGGAGCCCCAGCTATCCCTCGCCAAATACACCCACATCGTCTACAGGCTGGCCTTTTGCTGAGGTGAAAAGGGAGACTGGGATGACCCAACACCCTCTGAAAACATTGCTCACCGTTTGTCAAGTGAGAAAAAAGAACATGAGAAGTATGAACCTTTGGCCACTGTCGATGGGGATGTTGGCTAGAGCAGTACTGGGAAGAGAGTTTTCTAGAGTATTCTCCAGGGCACAGAAGAGCAATCTGGGCATACACCCTGGGCATGCTATCCAAGTTTACAAGGATATGGGCATGAAGGGAATCGTGGAGTTGAGTGTACTGATACCAGAATTGGGGCAGCCAAGGGGTCCTTATCAGAAAAATGGACAAAGTAACCTGTATCTGTCAGAATGCTTTACGATAAACAGAAGGAAGGGTCATCACGAGCACAGAAAACACAGAAACCAGGCTGAGGAGCCAGCTCAGCCCATAATGTTCCTACTCACAAGCCTGTGGGGTTGAGTGGGGAACCTAGCACCCATGCGAACCCCAGGTTTAGCAGCAGAGCTATAATCCAGTGCTGGGGGAGATGAAGGCAGAGGCAGACAGGTTCCTAAAGCCTGCTGGCCAGAAAGTCTAGACTATCAGTGAACTCCAGGTTCAGCAGGTTGAGACCGTGTCTCAAAAAACAAGGTGAAGAGAGACCAAGGAAGCCCACAGTGTTGACCTCTGGCCTCCATACGCACTTACACACATGCATACCTGCACATGTGTGCACATATCTACACAAACACAGAAGTACCATACACACGAACACACATAAATCTCAAAATTGCTTGCCCAAACATGTAACAGAACACTTACAGTATAATAGCATTTATAAAAATTTTTAAACAGCTATGCAAAATTGAGGCAATAAGCATGCATTTGTGCAGTAGAAGGCAGACTGAAAAAAGATGTGTTAAAGTGTAAGTCTTCTGAAGCAGGAAGAGGGGGCAATGGGATTGTGGAAGACTCAGGGAAGAGAATAGTTATTTTAGGTGCTGTGGATGTAACTCAGTGGGTGGAGTACTTGCTTAGCACCCACAGGGTACTGGGTTCAATCCTCAGCACCACAAAAATAAATGGATAAACACATAAAGTCTTGTAGGGACGTTGATAATAATACCTCTGTGCCTGAGAGCTAAATAAGGTGTGGGGGGCAGGGTAGAGCTATGAAAGTCTTTGAGACAAGAGTCTGTGATCAGAATGATCTGTACACCTCTCCAAACCCGTCCCCACGAAACAAACAGGGACTCTGCCAGCAGCTTGCAGCTTCTGTGTCCTATTTTCCTGGTGAAGACAGGCCCGCATCTGCGTGTGTCCTGACCCCTACCTGACCACCTTGGTGTCCCTGGACTTGATTACTACTATTTTCCATTGTGTCCTGCTCCGGTGACAAAGGGCCATGGAAAAGGAACAGAGATGCCCAGGTCAGGAAACATGATCTTGGGTCCTGGCTCAGCTACTTACTGACTTGGTGGCCATGAGCAAGGCGCTTCACTTCTCTGTATGTTCCCTTAACTACCGGGAGGCCCAGGCTCTAAGAGCAACCTCCATCTGCAGATTGGGTACCAGTATTCCCAGTGGCAAAAGTCACCTGACTCCTCAGGCATGTCTGAGAGGCCGTGGAGGGAGCTACAGGTGGCCAGCACCTGTGAGTGGCTGGTAAGGGACACGAGAATGGCTGCAGGAATCCTTCCAGTGATCCGCGCTTCTGAGCATCTCTTCATCAACTGCATCTGCGTGCTTACACACATGTACATCCGCTACTAAGGATAGAGCCCAGGACCTCTTATACACCAGGCAAGCACTCTACTCCTGAGTCACACTCATGGTGCCCAAAAAACATTCTGAGTCCATCCCAGCCAGGCTCTCTGTGGAAGAAAATGGTAAGAATAACTCCAGCACGGACCCTTCCCAGCTAGTGAAGGGAGATGGGTTAAACAACGTGGGGAATGGAGCAGACACGGAATGGTATCGTGGTGGGTGAGGGGATCCCAGGCCATGTGAGAAGTGGGACTAGGCCCCCATTGAGATGAAGTGCAGGAAAAAGAGGTGTGTCTCCGAGGAGGACACAGGGAAACTGAGGCAGGAGTCATGGATGTGAAGGTTGGGGGAATAGAATCAACAGCAAGTGTAAGGACCCGGGACAGAAGAACCAGGAGGCCTCAGAAGGTGGGGCCAGGGGGTGCAACTCGGGTACAGCTGTGGGGTTTGTTCCTTCATCTGCTGAAGTTCAGTCCTGTGCCACTACTGAAATCAGTTTCTTCCCAAGTTTAAGAAAAAAAGGAAAAAAAAAAAAATCCAGGGACAGAAGTGTTTGCCTGCTTCCTGTCAATGGCCTGAACAGCTGCTGAGCTGCCCCAGGGTGCAATAAAGCTTCCAAACAGGAGGGGAACAGGTGGGCCCATCTTTCCTTACCCAGCAAACGGCGGCTTCAGGGGGTTAACGCCAACCTGTCTAATTGGTTGGGCCCCAGCTGGGCTCTTCTGCTGAATACAGGTGGAAAGCCCCGGAGAGGCTGTGAGAGACCTCTACCCACTGGCAATGGGCTTCTTCGGATCCCGCTCTGGTGTCTCTCAGGACTGAATCTGTCTTTTTTGCAGTGAGCGCTGGCGCCTAGGCCCCCACGGAACCGCTTCAGGTTTTAGGAACACCTTCCTCACCTCTTCCTGTTCTCCAGGGTGGAAAGACTTCCGGGACTTACTGCAAGTCGGTGACTCCCTCGCTGGCCCAGATGTCAGTTAACTCTGGGGCTCTACCCGCTGGGACCTCACTCTCCGCCACCCTTCTCTGGTGCATCACCACAGCCTCACACACCACCAGCTCCTCAGAGGGAAGCAACCACAACACAGGAGCTGCAAACTAAAGGCACCACACAGTACTGTTGGCAACTGACTTCGCCTGGTCATCTGTTCAGCCCCAGCCCATGGATGGATACTGAGGAGCCCAGTGGAGCCTTAATAGGAACCATCTATGGTTTCCCTCTTTTGTTTTTGTTTCTGTTTTTGTTTTTGTTTTTGTTTTTCGAGACAGGGTTTCTCTGTAGCTTTGGAGCCTTCCCTGGAACTCGCTCTGTAGACCAGGCTGGCCTCGAACTCACTGAGATCGGCCTGTCTCTGCCTCCCAAGTGCTGGATATTAAAGGCATGCGCCACCACCGCCCAGCCCATCTATGGTTCTTAATCACAGCAGCACATTAGAACTTCTGGGATATTTTTCCCAGCGCTTTCCCAGCCCCAACCCTGGAATTCTTTAAGACTATTTGTCACTTTTCCACTGCTGTGGTATAATGCGTGACAGAGCAACTTAAGGGAAGATGGTCCTTTCGGCTCACAGTCTGAGGGTGCCGTCCATCACAGCAGGGAAAGCAGGATGTCGGGAGTGTGAAGCTGTGGAGCAGAGCTGCGGGTCACACTGTGTTCACAGTCTGAGGGTGCTGTCCATCACAGCAGGGAAAGCAGGATGTCGGGAGTGTGAAGCTGTGGAGCAGAGCTGCGGGTCACAGTCTGAGGGTGCCGTCCATCACAGCAGGGAAAGCAGGATGTCAGGAGTGTGAAACAGAGCTGCGGGTCACACTGTGTTCACAGTCAGGAAGCAGACAGAAATGGATGCTCGTATCCATCTCACTTTCTCCCTCTTCTCCTTTGTATGCAGTCCAGGACCCCAGCCGGGGGATGGTTCCGTTCACATTCAGGGTGGGTTTTCCCTCTTCAGTTAAGCCTGTCTGTATACACCCTTGTGGACACACCCACAAGTGTGTCTTCTCAGAGATTCCAAAACCAGCCAAATTATGGCACAGGAGAGAATACTAGCTGGTCATACACAGGGATGCAGGACTGTGTCTTAATTATTTTTCTATGTCAGTGAGGAGATACCATGACCAAGGCAATTTATAAAAGAAACCATTTGTTAAAGCCCACAACTACCTAGAGTCCATGATCATCATCCTGGGGAGCAGGCAGGCATGGTGTTGGAGCAGTAGCTAAGAGCTTACATCCTGATCCACACTTTGAAGGTAAGGGAAGCAGGGTGGGGTAAGAATGCTAAATGGGAACGAAGTGGGTTTTCGAAACTTCAAAGCCCACCCCAGTGACACACCTCTTCCAACAAGACCACACCTCCTAATCCTTCCCAAACAGTTCCACCAACTGGTGACCAATCATTCAAATATATGAGCCTATGGGGCCATTCTCATTCAAACCACCACAGTCAAACACTTGCTACAAACATGGGCAAACCATGAAGCCACTATGTCTAATAAAAAAAAACCCACCAAACAGAAAAATGTGTCTCATCTAGCCATTAGCCATCTTGCCAAAGGCAGGCAAATCTATGCACAGAAAGTAGGTGAACAGTTGCCTAGAGTTTGGTGGAGAGGGCATTAGGGAGCGACTGCCAACAGGTACACAGGGATCTTTTTGAGGTGGTGAAGATGTTCTCTTGATAGAGGTGATGGTTGCTGTGGACAGCCTAGAGGAAGTTCTACACTTTCAAGGAGCAGATTATGACACAAAAACTATAGCTCAAGAAAGCTGTTAAAATGTATCCAGTCTGGGTCCCACCCCAATTAAATTGGTGCATTTAGGGATTGGAGCCTCTCTCTTTCTCTTTCTCTCTCTCTCTCTCTCTCTCTCTCTCTCTCTCTCTCTCTCTCTGTCTGGATTTGTTTTTGTTCTCCTCCCAGGCCACACTAGTCTGCAGCAGTGTGAAAGCCACCGCCTGGCCTACCTGTCTGAGGCAGCAGAAGACACTTTGGGTCCAGGAAGCTGCAGCGACCTTCAGTGTCATTGACAGAGTTGTGCTTTCAAGGGTCCTCTGATCCTGGTCACTGAGTGGTCCCAGATGCCTCAGTCATCTGCCTGATACCCCAGGCTGGACGTCCCCAGGTCTCCCTGACCCCATGAATGTCCCAGCGGCTTCACCTGTCAGGCTGTCTCTTCCGGGCCCGTTGCGATTCTGAGTCACCCCTCCGGCTGTTCTTCACGCTCCGCTTCTCCCTCTTATTCTACAAGTCGGCTTGCTGCTCTGTCTGTTTACTTCCAGCCAATTTCTTATCCATTATGGATCTGCATGTATGAGTGCCGCATTTACATGGAATGCACAAAATCAGCCCTGTCTTCAACTCAAAGTTTCTATCTCTTCCATCTTCACAGTGAGCTAGGAGAAGCCATTCATCACGGAAAGTGGAAGCCCTTGGGGAAGCCAGGGTAATCGGCTGTTCATAATTCCCTTCTTGAGTTAGATGTCTGTTTAAGCTGTGAGGGACTGTGAGTGAGTGAGAGAGGGTGTGTGTGTGTGTGTGTGTGTGTGTGTGGTGTTGGGAATCGAATCCAGGGCCTTGTGAAATAATCCTGGGGGAAATCTTGATTACTAGTTAATATCCAGGATAGGAATGTAAGAAGCAGGTACTTTATGCCATTGTTAGGAGGGACGCTCTCAGGAAATTAGAAATAAGTTCCAAACTGGGCTTTATGAGGTAGCTCAGAAAGGTAAATTAAAAGATAAAATTAAGTGTGTTTTCAAAAGAGGGCTTAATATTTTTTTTTTAGCTTCTATCTGGTGTTTAATTGAGCTACACTATGTGGTAAAATAAATTAAGCATCAGTGAAATCACAACTAACATGGAGTATGGACTGGGATGTTTTAAAATGATGGATTCTGAAAACATTTTATCCAGACTTCTCCATTTTTTAGGAGAAATGTTTATATCTTTTCTTTAACTTTTTGTTGAGTCTTTTTGAATTTCACATCATGCACCCCAATCCCACTCATCTCCCCATTCCTCAATATCTGCCCTCTGCCCTTGCAACCTCCTCTCCAAAAGAAAACAAACAAACAAACAAACAAACTCTCACCCTGGAAGCTGTAGTATGCCACACTGCGTCAGCCGGTATTCCTTTTTGCCCAAACAGCTTTACTAGCCAATGTTCACTGCAATGAGCCATCGGACTGCTTCAAGGCCTCTGACTTCTTATTTTTATTATTTTTTCTTTTTTCCGGAGCTGGGGACCGAACCCAGGGCCTTGCCCTTGCTCGGCAAGCACTCTACCACTGAGCTAAATCCCCAACCCCGAGGCCTCTGACTTCTACTACACCATCAATATTGGATCCTCAGCCGGGGCTCCTCTCCCAAATCCAGCTGTTGCCCTGTGTCATGGAGATCCTGCAGCTTTGGTTCTGCATGGTCAGCTCCCTTCATGAGCTCCAGCAGTTCATGGAAGAGGTAGATGTTGGGGTGGGCCAACTCAAAGCCCTGGGTCTGGGACTGGGTGGTAGCTGAGTTGGTCAGCCAGCCCGCTCTCCTGCACCTGCATCACCAGGGCCAGATCTCCCGCTTTGCCCCCGCAAGGAGCATGGTAGCTCTCCTGCCTGTAACAGCTGGCTCTCCCGGATTCATGCCCCTGGGGCAGCTCTCCAGCACCCATGCCACCAGGGCGAGCTCTACTGTGCTGGCCCACCCTCCCAAGTGTTGCACCCAGTGAGGAGTGGGACAAGGGTTTAATCTTTTAACGTCCGTTTTTCTTTTTTTGTGCATACTTCACTCATTAAATGCCGTGCAGGCTTGTTTCCAACGCACCAAATTATCTGCAAGATTTTCTCATCTGGAGAAAGCCAAAGAAGAGTTTTGTTTATTCATGGGTGCATCCTTTCTTCCCTTCTAGACTTTAAAGGTCAAGCGTTATTCTTAGTCATCTCTTATCTATCTGCCTCCCGTTCAGAGCCCAGCACAGTTTAAGGGTCAAAAATGTGTTTAGAATGAGGCCCACGGTGGTGACTCCCTGATGATCCAGGAAGTAGCTGAGGCTGGAAGCATGTGTATAGACTCTCGGCTGTTGTCTGTCCTACCGTAGATTCACACTTGGCCAATCTTTACTGGGTTCCTCCTCCAAGTCAGGCATGGTGTGGGTGCTCAGGCCAGCCACTGAGCACATGCGCTAAGCTGAGACCCACAGAAAGTAAACCTTCCCACATGGACTGATGGAGACGTGACGAATCCACACATCCTCTAGAAGGCAGAGAAAAAGATAAAGACTTGTCTCGTTTTCCCCACACTCCTCACGGCTCCTTTCGTGGTTCCGCTTCCTCTGTGACTTCTTTGTTTCGTGGTTCTCGAGGCTATAAGTCCCAGATCAGGCAACCACACAGGCCTCTGGCCACAGACTGTGTCACAATATTGTGACAGAAAAGCAGGGAAGCAAATGGATACACACCAAAAGAAAAAACACAGGGACGGTTCGATTCCCAAATATCTACTCACAGTAGCTAATCGAGCCCCATGAGAGCTGCTTTGATCCCTCTTGACCTATCACCTCAGAAGGGGAGCATGGGAACAGAAAGTCCTTACCACTCTGGAGTCTAGCTAAAGGTTCCCGTCCCTGAGGATCAAGACGTTTAGCATGGGGGACTCAGTGGACAAAGTACAGTGTGAAGACAGGCGTT
>CABHPQ010162614.1:4711-51003 GCA_902168405.1 Peromyscus aztecus
AGAGGAGAGAGAGAGAGAACAACAAACCAAGCAGTCTACAAGGGCAGGCTTAAGCCATGATTCCCTGGCCCAGGACACAGGACAAGCCAGCTGCATGGGGAGCAACGGTGAGCTGGAATAGAGAGCACAGTCACAAGACGGAAACACACACCAGCTACAGGCCACAAAGCAGGGAATTCCATGGGAATCCCATGGAACAGTGAAGCCTGAGATGCCCATGGTGGGCAGGAAGCCACCTGCTTGTGAGTCTAAGAGTGAAGGGGACCTCTGCGGACAGACACGTGGGACAGGCAGGGTTACAGACAGCACCGTCTAAGTAGTCCAGGGGAAGTAGTCTTCCCTGTGAGTTCTTGGATGCGGAAGAAACACAGCGAAGAGAGGGGAAGGTGGCTGTGTTTAAAGCACAAGGCAAGGAGGGAAGGGACCAAGAGGAAGCAGCAGCAGGGCTGGAGCAAGGCAGAGCCCAGGAAGGTGAGGCGGCCAAGTGGTGAAGAGTAGCATAGCACCCAGACACTGTAGGCCCAACCAGAGACACCCCTGGACGGGGCTGACAACGCCAACGGCCTGGCAACCCGAGAGAAGGGGCACACTGCCTGGGCGGGCGGCTCACAGGCAGTGAGGGTCACACAGTGTCGAGGTGTCCCAGAGAGGCCGGCCGACAGCTGACTGCACAGCACCTGGAAAGCAGACAAGCTGTGGCGCTCTCTGTGCACTGCAGGATGGGGCCTGGGGCCTTCAGTGCTTACTACAGCTCCAGTGCCAGCTGATTTTTCATCTTTCAGAATCACTTGGCCTCAATAACACATGTGCACCCCAAGGCTGCCATCCGTGGAGTATGGAGCCTCCACAGTATGGGACTACATGGGCTTCGGTTAGGCTTGCCCTCTACATTTGTGTGACTGGCCCAGTAGAAACACTTCTGAGGAAATGGAACACTTGGGCCTCACAGCTTTTAGACAGCAGGATAAACTCAACCGCCAGCCCTGGGCCCTGTGCAGATTGCCATCAAAAACAAAGGGTGCCATGCACTGAGGGAGCCAGTGCCGTGTGCAGATCTGTAGGTGCAGCAGAGCCCACGAGGACCAGGAGACGCTTACTCGACCTTTACCATGGCTCCAAAGCCGCCTCTCTCTGCCAGCAAGATGCCTTCATTCAGGGTGGCCAGGTCAGGCAGGCTGGTGCCAGAGACCCCATCAGGCACCTGGTCGTACTGTTCCAGGCTCCGGTGAGCTTCTAGGCGGCTCTCCTGCAGCTGCGACAGCTTGCTTCTCGCCTGAAAGACAAACACCACAGACATAAGAGGAGCACGGGGTACAGTCAGCAAGAAGACTTGCCCAGGGAATCATGCACACAGAAGGACTGCCTTGCACAGGCTGTACACCAGACAGGATGCACTGATCCATGAACACCAAGACACCCTACTGCTCCAGACCTCTGCAGCCTGACCCCAGAGGAGCACTGGCTCCCTCAAACCAATTCTCAACCAACTACAATTAGACAGAATCTGGATTGGCAATCTGTTCCTTCTCAGGGTTTTACTACACGCTTGCTTTCCCTCACTCCCAGACAAAGAACTCGTGGAGAGGGAGGGTGACACACACAGAGGAGACAGCTCGGTGCATGCAGCTGGCCTGGACCCAACCTCTGTTTCTTTATTGTTTTGTTTTGTTGAGACAGGGTCTCTCTACACAGCTCTGGTTGTCCTGGAACTCACTATGTAGACCAGGCTGGCCTCCGACTCACAGAGAACCACCTGCCTCTGGGTCACAAGAGCTGGGATTAAAGGCGTGCATCACCATGCCCAGCTTTTTGTGGTTACTGTTGTTGTTGTTTTCTGTCTCCTCTAATTTAAAAAGAAATACTGTGAATGATGGGGAAGGCAAAGATGGGAATGTCAAAATGACACTCACTGTGTAGCATCTGTTAATGAAAGACCAGGGGAAGAGGAGGAGGAGGAGAAACCAGAGGAGGGCCTGCAAAGGCTGAGGCAGGAGAACAGATCACAAATTCAAGGCTGACCTGAGCTACATGATAAGAAGACTCTGTTTCAAGAACAACAACAAAAATGATGGTGGCTATGGTGGTGCACACCTTTAATCCCAGCACTCAAGAGACAGAGGCAGGGTCTGTTCAAGGACAGAGTTCAAGGATGGCCTGGTTTACATAGTGAATTCCAGACCTGCAGGGGCTACAGAGTGAGAGCTGTCTAGTCCCATCATCCTCCCATCAGCAATTCTACATGCATCTTGGGTCATCTCCATGTGAGACTCTGAGCGCAGGAGGAGAAAGCCTGATAATAATCGTACAGGATTAACATTTATAAAATACGATATATAAGACACAAGGAGGCAGAGACAAGGAGGCACCCACACTGCTCTGTCAGTCGGTAGCCTGCAGACAAGCAGGCACTTTCAGTCTAGAGGACACAGGTTTTCTTTCCTATGTACCAAGGCCCAGTACCATCCTGTTCTGTGGCCTGCATCCCAGAGACCACCACGAAGATCAGGGCAGGGTCAGAGCTTTCTCCCAGCTGCCAGAAGAGGCCAAGCATTCATGGACAGGGCGCCAGGCACCCTGAGCCACACTGCATAAAGCCCTCAACAGCTAATCTCCCCAGCACCAGTGACCCCAGCACACAAGCAAGTGAGACAAAAAAAGCCACAGTAACAGTGCAGCCGCACGGGGGCCCAGCTTCAGCTCCCTGCCAGCCCCGTCAAAGTACCTGGTTGATTTCATCTTGCGTGGACTTGAGGGACTTGAGGATGGTCTCCAGCTGGGCACGCCCAGCCTGGATGCTCTGCTCCAGCTGTGTCTCCTCCTGCTGCAACCGATTCAGCTCTGACTTGGCCCGGTTAAGGTCATCCTCCTGGGACTTCAAGTCTGACTCCTGAGACTGGATCTGGGTTTTCAATGATGAGATCTGAAATGACAGCCAAAGGACTCACAAGTCAGTGCACAGAAAGACAGACACCAAACTTTGTCACTGTGTGAAGCTGGGGAGACGGTTAGCAGGTAAAGGTGCCGGCTCCCAAGCCTGAAGATCCGGGAGCACAGGGTGGAAGGAGAGGACCAAGTCCCACAGCTATCCTGACCTCTACACGCACACGCATAACCTCTCACAAACATGAATAAGTATAATAAACAGTTTTTAAAAGAGGTAGCATAAGCATGGGAAAAGCAGAGAGGCTCTTGGGGCCCTGTTCCCTGCTGTGGGACACAGACCACAGCAGGGTGTCCAGGCCATGGGTACTGAAGCCATGCAATTCTAAAACTTCATCTCTAGGAACAGAGGGATCATTCATAGGTCAGGCCTCAAATGCCTGGAGTTTCCCAGCTCACGTTTCAGTGATTCCACTCCAGGTATTTTGTCATTGGTCAGGGAGAGCATCGGTCAGGGGACATCTTCCACACCGTGGGACTCACCATCTGGGTCTCATCCTGGCATTTCTGCCGCACGTCACTCAGCATGTCCCTCAACTTGGCCTTCTGCTGGTCCATCTCATCCAGGCGGTCCTGGGCGTCCTGCTTCTGAGCCTCAAGCTCCTGCAGACTGCTGGTTTCCCTGTCTAGGTCATTTTGTAGTTCCTATGGGAAATGGATGGGTGTTGACTGGTAACTGGCCCTGAACAAGGAGAGATTAAAAACAGACTCTGGCCGGGTGGTGGTGGTGGTGGTGGTGGTGGTGGCGGAGGTGGCGGCAGCGCACGCCTTTAATCTCAGCACTCGGAAGGCAGAGCCAGGCGGATCTCTGTGAGTTTGAGGCCAGCCTGGGCTACCAAGTGAGTTCCAGGAAAGGCGCAAAGCTACACAGAGAAACCCTGTCTCGAAAAACCCAACCCCCCCCTCCAAAAAAAAAACCCAGACTCTGGGCGGGGCTGTGGCTCTGCAGTAGGAACTGTGTGGGGCCGGGCTCCATCACCGTGCTGGCCGAGAGTAAGCATGAGGTCCTGGGTTCTTGTCTGGCATCTAAGCACAGGTGAGGCTGGGTTTTTACCCTCATTGCCTACCAAGCATGAGTGAAACCCCAGGTTCCATTGCCAATGCCACCAAGGAAACAAAAACACTTTGCAATCCCAAGGCTGTTTCTCATGGTCCCTACACTCAGCACGAAGCAGGCCCAAGCTGCCAGGTGGTGGTGGCACACACCTTTAACCTCAGCACAGGGGAGGCAGAGACAGGCGGATCTCTGTGAGTTCAAGGCCAGCCTGGTCTACAGAGGGAGTTCCAGGACAGCTAGGGCTACACAGAGAAACTGTCTCGAAAAATGGAGAAAAAAATCAAACAAATAAACAAACAAACAAAAACCCCCAAAAGTGCAAGTCAAGATGCAGTGTCCACACCTGTACTTCGCTGGTTTTCTGCCTGATTGCCTCCTCCTTTTCTCTGATGTCTTGTTCCAGTGAGTATTTCTCTCTGCAGGTTTAAAGACAAGGCATAAAAGCTGAGTTGACACCGCACAGTACAGGGCTGTCACCTGACTGACTTCAGGCCTGATCCTATACTCTGAAAGAATGACCCCTGTGACCCTCCATGTGTCCTGACCCCTCAGGCTTGCCACACAACTGGTCCTATGTCACAGTGACAGCATGTCTCCTGAGGTCCTCATCAGAGGCCAGATAGATCAGCTTCCAAAACTGAGGGAAGGAAGGCCCTGTCTTTATACATCACCTAGCCGCAGGTACTTTTGACAGCAACACTCTTGCACTAACCAACAATTCCCCACCCTAGGGTGCAGCGGAATCTGCACATGACAGGCCTCCCTCCCAGTGCCCACTGCCTGAGAGCAGTGTCTTCTCCAGCTGATGGCCAGAGGAAAATGGAGACTTGTAGGTGTGACAAGGACTTGTCAAGTCCTTACTGACTCTGAAGGTTCAGGAGGCAAACAGGGAGGAACAGAGATGGTCTCCAACATTAGCACGCCCCACCCCACCCCACCCTCAAGCTGACATCAAGGAAATGGAGAGCTTGGCCCAAAGTGGCAAGGAACCAGAGAGAAGCCCAGGCACACCCCTTTTCCACGGGCTCCAACACCCTAGACAGCTGGTACAGGCACCCGGCCTCCCCCCTGTGAGCTAATGCCACCACAGTGTTCAAGTCTGTGACTGTCCAACAGAGACACACCATCCCCAACATCCCACACCCAGTCAAATGCTACTCAGGAGTCTGAAGCTGAAGGTCTGCTCAACAGGAGTAGGGGGGCACTGGGGACAAAGACCTGCACATGAACACCTACCAGTACCACAAGGAACAGTGGACTCTGGGGAGGTACTATGGGAATGAGGATATATGCTAGAAGACTTTTCTGGAGGACAGGAATGGAAAACAAAGCTGGGCTAAGGGAGTCATGTGGAGTGACATGGAAAGCAGTGGCAGTCACCCCACCTGTGGTAAAGGGCAGTGAGGTGCCCAGGTCCCTGTGACCACCTCTAACTAACTGCTCCTGCAGAGGCAGTGAGGAACTGGCCTGCTGCACACACCAGGCGCTCCAGACTTGGGTTTATCTCCTCAGCTGTGTGCTGGACTCTCTGCTTATCTCCGCTGCGGTGTCCCTATGCAGCTGTGCAGCCACAACCTGCTGAGGCTACTGGACAGTGTGGACTCAGAGCAACATAGACCCAAACAGAAGCGGATCTGAGAAGACTTGTCCTCCCTCATGAGTCACCATGGAAGAGGGGAGTGGCATACCTCTGCAACTGAGCGATCTCCTGGCTAATGTCATCCAGCTCCTTCACACCAGTGAACTCTCCTGACCCGAGAGCACTTGAGCTATCCTAGGATCAAAAGTCAGACAGAGTCACAGGGAGCCAGCAGCCCATACCTCTGCTACAGCAGGGACCGCAGTGCTGGCCACTGGCCTGGAGACACTCCAGGTGGCCCAGTCACAGTGTGCCCCACCCCCACCCCAACCTGTGCTTGGGGACAGGGCTGTGGGGTTCTTGGGGCACCAGCGCCACCTTCTGGTGGGTGGCAAACAGCAGAAGCAAGGGTGTCTGGTTACTCACTGGAACAGGAGTGCCTCTCTCCGAGGGTGGCACCATGTCTGGCGAGAGGACTTGAGGAGGGTCGATGCCTTTACTGACCTTCTGCTGAATGAAATACATAGCTAGCGCGAATTGCTCTTTGCTTAACTTCCCCGTTTGTCTTGTATCAGCCAGGGCCCTGGGAGAGACGTGGGATGCAATTACACACCACAGCTGCATGTACCCCTACCCCGAGCAAGCCCCGCTTACCAAGCCCACCAGGACCAGAGCAAGCCCCGGGCACTGCCTCCATGTTTCCCCCAGTGCTGATGAGCACCTACCCACGGCTGACCACAGGCCTCACAGTGTGGGAGTGAGGCTTTGGCCTACTGAACTGAGAGGCGTCTGGTCTCAGAAAGGATACCCTCCCCACCCCTGCCAACACACACACCTCCAGCTGGCTGTAAGGGTCAAGTCTTTCTTGGTTCATCTTGTGCAAGGTACTGAAGAGATGCAGTTGCCCATAAGCCCCTGTGCAGATGGGGCAGGGCTACACTCTCATTCCTGTTTAATCTACATATCTGGAGGTTGCGTGAGTCAGTGGGGACAAGAGCTGCACTGTAGAGGCCTGGAGACACTCCCTGCCCACAGCGTCTGTGCCACCAGAAGCTTGCCTCTGGCCTCTCTGTGCCCAGTGTGGAACATGAGAGAACAGGAGTGCCCAGACTTGAGCTGGCAGTGAATGGCCTCATGAGGGACAAACACTTCCACTTCTGGTGATCGATGCAGCTGCTGTTCAAATGCAGTCGTTTGCCAGAGGCTGGACACACGGTCTCCAAGTGCCCACTCTGGCAGCAGCTACTTGCAGAGCATCGTTGAAGAAGAGCAGGCTCGGGCTGCTGTCTGCGGCGCCTCCATTAGTTGAGTGCAGCAGCTCAGCTCTGAAGGAGCCGGCATCCTGCCTGAGGAGGCAACTCCGTGGCCACTGCCCCTTCGTCAGCTCTGCTCCCTGCCCGGCTAGGATTATTCAAGATGGTTCTTTCTGGCCATCAGGTGACCGGCTCAGTTTCCCTGCTACAGTCAGGAAGTCACTCAAGGCCCTGGCCCTGGAGAAGCTGACAATGCCTTGGACCAGGGCAGCCACAGAAGCCCCATTCTGAGACGGCAGAGGGAGGATGAAGGGGGCTCCTCCACCCAGCAGCACCAGGTGTTACACAGTGGCCACCATCTAACCAGAACAGCTGTGACTGCTTGCAGGGGGACCCTGAGAGCAAGCCTGCTGGCTCCTGACTGTCCATGTGCCGGCTGGTTTTGTAAACTTTGCACAGCCTAGACACATCTGGGAAGGCGACTCCTGAGAAAATGCCTCCATCAGATTGGCCTGTAGGCAGCTCTGTGCGGGCATTTTCTTGATTAATGACTGATATGGGGGAGGGAGGCTCACTGTGGGTGGTGCCAACCCTTGGCAGGTGGTCCTGAGCTGTATAAGGAGGCTGAGCAAGCCATGAGGCGCAAGCCAAGTAAGCAGCACTCCTCCATGGCCTCTGCATCAGTTCCTGCCTCCAGGTTCCTGCTCAAGTTCCTGCCTGACTTCCCTCAGTGATGGACTGTTATCTGGAAATGTAAGCAAAAATAAACCATGTCCACATTGCTTTTGGTCACAGTGTTTTATCACAGCAATAGAAACCCTAACTAAATCAGTCCTCCATAGGAGGACAGGGTGGGGAGGATCACTGGACCCTCATCTACACATCCCAACCACTGTATGTAATTCTGCTCTAATCTCACATAGCCTGTGGTCTCAGGAGGTTCCAGGATCCACTGAGTGTGGAAAGTTAACTGAAGGGGACTCCCTCAATGCAGCTGTGGGGGTTGTCAGGCTCTCTGGAGTCCCCGTCCCCATCTCTTGTAAAAAGCATCTCATCTCTGAACTGCAAGCCCAATCAACTCCCGGGTGCCCCACTGGACTTCAGTGGCATGTATTTGGTTTGTCCTTGGTGCCCCATGGGGGGAAGGGTGTTACATCTCCCCAGGAAAGGATTCCCACAGCATTGAGGAACAAAACAGGGTAGGACTCCCCACCATCCTCCCTATTGAAAGCAGATGCTGCCCTTCCAAGTGGGACCTCATTGGAACTGTCAAGGCCCTCTTTGGTTTACCCAAGTGGCAGGCAGAATGACTATCACAAGTGGCTGAGGCAAGGTAAGGCTTGTGGAGAGATTGTGCCAACAGAACTCTCCAATTAGGCTGACTCGACCTCCCTGCACACTGACACCTAGGAAACTGGAGCCCTCCCTCCCTCCTGCCCGCTTCCCAGCCTCTCAGAGCCACCTCCACCACGGCTCCATTCTTACCAAATGTGTGCCAGAAGGTTCTGTGTGAGGCCTGAGTGCATGAAGATCTCCTTCACTTCCTGGCCACTCACATAGCCATCAAGGTCCAGGTCCGTCTTCAAGAAGATCTCATCAAAGCGCATCTTATCTGCCACAGGCACCACCCAGGCCACTGGTGGCTGAAAGATGTTACAACAGTGACTTACTCACCTGCGAGCCCTGTCCCAGCCCGAGGCTCTACTTACAGGGCTCTCACAGAACGTGTCAGGTCCATGCAGCTCAGGTCCCAGAACCCTGGCCAGGGGCAGCAAGGGAATAAAGAAAGGATGGACACAAAGACAGTGTACAGGAAAGTTCAAGTCGCGTGAGGTTCTCTGCTGCTACCACACTGCTACCTGAATCCAGAACCACAGCATGTGTATGGGTGTGTGTGTAAGCTACCGTCTCGGGCTAGAAACAACCAGGAAGAAACTGCAGCTGCTAGTCTCTGCACACACTGACAGTTTCTGTTGTTTTGATTTTTATAATTATCCCTCAGCTCTGGTGAGGCTGAGGCAGGAAATTTAGGAGTTCCAGGCCAGCCTGGGCTACATATAGTGAGACCCTGTCTTTAATGGGCACCAGACATTTATCTGCTGGTGACTGCTCTGTGCTGTACAGCCAGGCCCTCCCTACACAGCCGTTGTTGGCCCCAAGAGGCCTATCAGTACATGCCAGCTACTGAACCCTAATGGATGCCAAAACTCTCAATGCTTTCTCAATGCGTACACAGACCCTACACACATCCTCCCAAACACTTTCCCCATCTTAACATGACTAAAAATGCCTAACTCAGTGTCACAGCTGTGTGCAGTACACTATTTCTCTGTCCTAAATGCTCATCTTGCCAAACGATGTCCTCTGACAGGAAGCCTTCCCAGCATCCAGACCATGAGCCTCTGTTCTTTATAAATGACCTTGGCTGTGGGATTCGATTACAGTGGCAGGATGCTGCCTTTGAGTTCAGGGGCTGCAGCAGGCTGGTGTTTGGAGCCAGAGAGCAGAGGAAAGGTAACAGGCATCAGACAAGCTGAACTGAACTGACAAGGCAGAAGGGCTTCTCAACAGATGGGTCCCAAGAAACTAAGACTCTAGGATGGAGAAAGTCCTGTGTGCAGGACCAACAAAATAAAACTCTGCCTAAGTGCTGGGGCCAGGCGTACTAATGTGAGTGTATCAGTGATAAGTGAAGGAGGGCACACCTGTGGCTAGAAGGTACCACATTGCACCCAGGCCACCAGGGCACGGAACTAGGAGGGTACTGGAGCCCCTCCTGTGGTGGCATGATGGCCTGAGGGATCATGACTATGGGTCCCAGAAAACACCTATCTTCATGACAAATGCCCCATCTTAGGTTAAAAAAAAAAAAAAAAGAAAAGAAAAAAGAAAGAAAGAAAAGAATAAAGAGAAAGAAAGAAAAGAAAAAAAGAAAGAAAGAAAAGAAAAAAAAGAAAGAAAGAGAAAAAAAAAACCTGGCCTGGTGAGAAGTCTGGAGGTAACCGGGGATGCCTGAGGCTATGCCAGATAATTTGGCCTCGGCTGCTTCCTTCCCAGCCAAACACCTACCCAGGCCTCTGCTCACAACAGCTCTCTCTTGGCAAGGGCTCACTGGTGAGCTGGAGTGGCTAAACAAGTGGCTAGCTCTTGCCACCCTGGCCTCCTCTTGTTCTAGAGCACACAAAGTATTCTAACTTGGCCCAGCCATGGCTGCTCTTCTAATGGCTTCTTGTCATTTCAGCTCAGATGTCACCTTGCTGGGACCCTTCCAGCTGACTTATCTATGGAGGGGTCCAACCCGACTCCTTGCACTTCTTCAGTTTACCAATTTGCTTATTGTACATGTGAGAACAGAAGATTATTGTATGACACTGTGAAATACGGAGCACTCTGAG
This sequence comes from Peromyscus aztecus, assembly GCA_902168405.1. Taxonomy (NCBI): domain Eukaryota; kingdom Metazoa; phylum Chordata; class Mammalia; order Rodentia; family Cricetidae; genus Peromyscus; species Peromyscus aztecus. The sequence goes on from CABHPQ010162614.1 coordinate 14,936, forward strand.
GACATTCTTGAGTGTGGCTGCAAAAAGACACGAGGAAGCCGGTGGTGGTAGAGCACGCCTTTAGTCCCAGCACCCGGGAGGCAGAGCCAGGTGGATCTCTTTGAGTTCAAGGCCAGCCGGGGCTCCAAAGCTACACAGAGAAACCCTGTCTCGAAAAACCAGAAAAAAAAGACACCAGGAGTGGAAAAGCTGGGGGTGTGGCTCAGGGTAGAGCCCTTGCCTAGAATCCCCAGTGAGGGGCTGGGGGTGTGGCTCAGGGTACAGCCCTTGCCTAGAATCCCCCAGTGAGGGGCTGGGGGCATGGCTCAGGGATGGAGCCCTTGCCTAGAATCCCCCAGTGAGGGGCTGGGGGCATGGCTCAGGGGTGGAACCCTGCCTAGAATCCCCCAGTGAGGGGCTGGGGGCGTGGCTCAGGGGTGCAGCCCTGCCTAGAATCCCCAGTGAGGGGCTGGGGCCGTGGCTCAGGGGTGGAGCCCTGCCTAGAATCCCCAGTGAGGGGCTGGGGGCGTGGCTCAGCAGCAGGATGCTTGCCTGGCATATGTAAGACCTAAGTTCCATTCCCAGAACTGTAGGAGCATGTTGTGTGCACACACATGAAATAATAAAGAAAAGGGAGAGCAGTGAACATTGGGCTAGGGGATACCCAGGGGGTTGAGCTTAACTCCATCCACTCCCACACCTAACATCAAGTGGCCTCAAGAGTTGTGAGTGCTGAGTTCCCAGTGATGGTGCCGTCCATCCTCCCAATGGTCTCTGAAATGCTAGGGCAGCACCATGTCCTACCAGTTCTCTGAGAAGGAGCCTCCCAAGTTACTGATCACTTAGCTCCCCACTAATCACAGAGAGAGCACACTGACCCCATCTGCCCTTCTTGCTGTCATTCTCATGTTCTGATAATGGGCAAGGTGTTGGTCCACCTGCCTGCCCAAATTTATCCTCAAAACACAAAAGAGGGGCCAGAGAGATGGCTCTGTGGGTAAAGGTGCTTCCCACCAAGCCTGGCAACCTGTGTTTGACCCCCACAGTCCACGTGGAGGAAGAAGAGAACCGACTCCTGCAAGCTGTCCTGACCAACACGCCTGCTGTGGCACACTCCCCTGTGTGTGTGTCCACCGAGTGCCTTGGATGCCTCAGAATGTTCCAGGGGGACTGTGCAGACAGTGTGCAGGCAGCCCCAGAAAGGCACGGTGTGTGGACTGGCTCTGTGTGACATCAATCAGAGGCCATGCCACATGTCTGGCCAAGTGTAAGCCTAAGGAAGGGACGACTGAGCTGAGGAACACGGCCTCCTGACCCAGGCGGGGATGGAAGCCAAGAAGAGAGGGTTGGGGCTGAGGACTAACCCGCAGCTGGGCAGGGATAGGAAGAGGGCACCTAGGGATGTGTGTGTGTGTGTGTGGGGGGTGTGTTTGAAAAAGGGTACTATGGTCACCCCACATACCCTCAGGTTCTGCACCCACCTCAGGAAAAATACTGCCAGGCACTTATCTGTCATCCTAGAATTCAGGAGCTGAGGCAGGGGAATGGAGGCCTGTGGAGAAGCTTGGGGTACACAGCAAGCTGCTGTCTCAAAATGAGAGAAGAGCACCTACACAGTCCAACACCAACGGGTGTCTTTCTCACGGTTCACCAAGTTAGCTGTGCACTAAGCATGCGGGCAGCACTGTCCCCACATCAGTCTACGCACACTGCAAAGGGGACAGCGTGGCAGCCGCAGCAAGCATCCAAATGGCCAGAGAAACCAAGGGGCCGGGGCTGGGCACTGGCTCAGTTTGGATTGAGACTGACTGCTGCATAATCCTGAGGATGGAGTGCTGATCCCAGAACCACGTAGCAAGCATCCTGAAAGTGCCTGCAACTCCTGCTCCAAGGGGGTCAAAGACAGGGAGATCACTGGGGTTTGTGGCTGCCGGCGTAAGCAGGAAACAAGAGCCCCAGGTCTGGAAGAGATCCTGCCTCAAAGGAATTCAGTGAAGGAGGAGGACATCTGATACCCTCTTCTGCTCTCCAGACAAAGATGTGTGCACATACTTGTACAAATGCATGCACATAAACACATAAACACACATAAACAAACAAACAAACAAACAAACAAACAAACAAACAGATGGGTAGATGGGTGGATGGGTGGATGGATGGATGAATGAATGAATATAAATGAGTCTTTTCTGCCCCGCCCCCTTCTTCCTGAGTTAAAATCTTGGCTCTTTCTTCACTTTTTTAAAATATTTATTTATTCATTCATTCATTCATTCATTCATTTATTTCCAGGCAGGGTTTCTCTGTGTAGCCCTAGCTGTTCTGGAACTCTCTTTGTAGACCAGGCTGGCCTCAAACTCAGAGATCTGCCTGCCTCTGCCTCCCAAGTGCTGGGATTAAAGGCGTATGCCATGCAAGCCACCACCACCCATTAATAATTTGTTTTGCCTGCAGGTATGTCTGTATGAGGGCACTGGATCCGCTGGAACGGGAGTTACAGACAGCTATGAGCTGCCATGCGGGTCCTTTCTCTCAGTGTAGTGAGTCTAGGGACACACACTTCGATGAGGACTTGACATTGGTGAGCACTGGCACCCTGGGGCTCCTGGAGCCCCAGCTCCACAGACACCAGGGAACAATTTCCCTTACCTGCAAGTGAGCAAGAAAGCTCATTCTGAATCCTTCTAGCAATTTTTCTAGGTTACTTATTTATTTTCTATGTACTGGTATTACTGCCTATGCTTCACATAATAAGTACAGACTGCTGTGGGCTGCCATGTGGGTGCTGAGAATTGAACCTGGAAGAAAAGTCAGTGCTCCCATCCACTAAACCATCCCTCCAGCCCAATACCTCTAGTAAATTTTTTAGATAATTGGGTCAAAGTTTTCTCCTTTTTGCTGTCAAGAAATGGTGCAGAACAGGACCATGGACACTGACCTGAGTCTGCTTGACGCTGTGCTTTGGGGACAGGCTGCCTGTGCTGTTGAGGCTGCTGACGCTGCCATGGGATGGCGTGGAGCGGAGGCTGTCCTTGGGTGGGGGGCTGGCAGGCAGGACAGGCACAGCACCTGCAAACACCGTCTTCTTCTTCTTGGAAGGTGGGATGAGGGATGGGGGCAGGACAGAGGGCACTGGCTCCTTCTCCAAGGCGCGGTACACCAAGTGCATGGCCTGTGGTGCCAATGAGAAGAGAAGGGAACTGAGGGGGCAGGGGCCACATAACAGAAAAGAGTCTCATGCAGTCTTGGAGCCATGGGGACCCCAAGAGGCTCCAAGGAATCCGCAGCTTCTTGAGACATGCTGAGTCTGGGTGAGTGAAGTGAGCATGATGGCAGCCATCCAGACACCACAGTTCTGAGGGTTCCTTGCCAACACTTGAGCTACCTGTGGTCCGAAATGTTAGGTAGGAGATCCCAGAAACAAAAACCCACATTCATAGCACGTCTGTTGTAGCACATCGCCATGACTGTTTTGAGACAGCTGTCTCACGTTTCCCAGGCTGGCCTCACGCTCACTAAATCGTTGAGGATGACTTTAAACAACTGATCTTCCTGCCGTGGCCACCTCCAGAGTGCTGAGATTGCAGGCATGAGCCACCACCCCTGAGTTACGTGGCACAGGATGAACCCAGGCTTTGTGCATGCTTGACAAGCACTCTACTCACTGGGCTGCAGCCTCACTCAGTCTGTGTTGCAATTACTTCATTACAGTCGCTATTAATCCATTACCAATGAAAACACCGTAACAGCCAAGAACAGACAGGAAAAGTGAAGTACCTGTGTGTAACAGACTTGGCTGAGTACACCAGGCACTTGCAGCTCTGTCAGCATGCAGTATGACCACCCAGCCCCAGGGCTTATGGATTTCCAGATTTCTGAAATTTGGAGATGCACAGACCCCCAAGAGGAGCTTCTACTTCAAAATACTCAGGAGATACAGAGTATGACCCCAGAAGGGACAGAGAGAGGACAGGCAGGGGGAGCAGGGGATCCGTTCTAAATCATGTCTATGTATTTATTTATTTTGAGACAAAGTCTTGACATGAAGTCCAGGTTGGACCTGAATCCCAATCCTCCTGCCTCAGCCTTCTGGGTACTGGGATGACAGGCATACACTGGCAAAATCACAGATTTTGAAGATTTATTTTTATATCTATGAGTATTTTGCCTGCCTATGTGTCTGTGCAGTGCCCATGGAGGCCAGAAGAGGGCATTAGATCTCCTGTAACTGGAGTTACAGATTGTTGTGAGCCTCCATGTGTGAGGTAGAAATCAAACCCGGTCCTCTGCAGTGCTCTTAAGCCCTAAGACATCTCTCCAGGCCCAGTATCACAGACTTTAAAATGTAACTGAAGCCCAGGTGCTGTACATACCTATAATTATAGAACTAGGGAGACAGAGACAGGAGAATCAGGGGTTCAGACCAGCTTCAAGCCTGGCAGTGGTGGTGCAGACCTTTGACCCTACCACTTGGGAGGCAGAGGTAGGTAGAAATGTGTTTGAGGCCAGCCTAGTCCACAGAGTGAGTTCCAGGACCTCCAGGGCTACACAGAAAAACCCTGTCTCTGTGTAAAAACAAAAACAAACAAAAAGGCCAGCTTCAATTATCTGAGACCCTGTTTCAAAAAAATAAATAAATAAATAAATCACAAAAATAAAGGCACTATGTTTGCAATTTATCTCTTTGAAAATGATCCAAGGGAAAACATTCGTGTGTGTGTGTGTGTGTGTGTGTGTGTGTGTGTGTGTGTGTGTCCCCGTAAGCGCATGTGTGTGGGGTGGGGGGGGGGATAAGGAAGAGAGAGAGAAGAGCAGGAGGAAGGATGGTGAAACAGGCACTGTAAGATCATACTGGATCAGTGATGACAACTCTGGACTCTCCTGACCCCTGAACTTTTTCTAAGTATTGGGAGATGTCAAAATAGACACTTTTAAACTAAAGACACAAAAGACTCCCGTACCTATCCCATGAGGCCTCAGCAAGGTGGGAACAGGACACAGAGAACTTACCACAGCAAACTCATCTCGGTCCAGATGTCCATCCTTGTCGATGTCACTGAGGTCCCAGACCTGCAGGGGCCAGACAAATCCGTAAACCCAGCACAAGTAACATCTGAGCTGATAGTAAATAAGGCCAGGCAATCAGAGGTACTTAAAGAGCTGTATATCTGTCTTCCCACACACCTACACACATGTGTACATATGTACACACACACACACAGGAGAAGAAAAGAAAAAGCATTTAAGAACTAGTTTGTGGGGCTGGAGAGATGGCTCAGAGGTTAAGAGCACCGGCTATTCTTCCAGAGGTCCTGAGTTCAATTCCCAGCAACCACATGGTGGCTCACAGCCATCTGTAATGAGATCTGGCGCCCTCTTCTGGCCTGAAGGGATATATGCAAGCAGAACACTGTATACATAATAAATAAATAAGTTAAAAAAAAAAAAAAAAACTAGTTTGTGACAAGAGGCTGAGGCAGGAGGACTGGAAGCTCAGGGTCAGTCTGGAGTACATAGAGAGTTCCAGGCTCAGAGCCTATCTGTGAGAGTCTGACCAGGGATGGCCCCCATAGGCTCACATATTTGAATGTTTAGCCCTCAGTTGGTGAACTGTTAAGGATTAGGAGGTGTGGTCTTGTTGGAAGAGTTGTGTCACTTCAAAAGCCCACACCAGGTCAGATCCAATCTTTCCTTACATCTCCACTTGTGGATCAGATGTAGCTCTCAGCTCCTTCTCCAGCATCATGTCTGCCAGCCTGCCGCCACACTTCCTGTCGTGACGACCATGGTCTAACCCTCTAAAACTGTAAGCCAGTCCCAATCAAACTACTTCTTTTATAAAAATTGCTGTGGTCATAGTGTCTCTTCACAGCAACAGAACACTAAGACCCTACAGAAATCAAAACAAACAGTAACCCTGACACCCTGCAGCTCTCTGAGGGAGCTGAGGGCCAGTACTGAGACACACACCCTTCCTACGGTTGCATGCTCACTGTGCTGACGAAGGCCAGGATGAAAACCACATCCCAGGAAACACTTTCAACTGAAATCTGAATCAAACTGGGGTCCCCGCAGTGCTCGTAAGTCATAAGACATCTCTCCAGCCCCAGTATCTGAGATTTTTAAAGTCTATTTTAAAATGTAACTGGAAATGTTGCACGTGCCTATAATTCTAGAACCTGGGAGATAGAAGCACATCTAATGGGCATTAAGAAATGGTCTCTGAGAACCTCTAAGGACCATGTTTGTTGTTTTTAGGTTCTGTTGAAGGCCAGGGCCTTGGGCTCTGGTTGAACAACCATGGTCCCTCTATAGCAAGGCCCCACAGAGACAATAAGCTTGCCTGGCCCACATACACCAGGAAGCAGGCTGCCAAGATGAAGACTTAAGCCACATCCATCTAGAGGAATTATGCCTGCAGTGAGAGATCTGGAGCCAAACACTTCGTATTAATATGAATACATCTGAGGTTCATTTTTGTTGAGGGGCTCCTGATACAGGGTTCTGCCACACAGACTGGGCTGGCCTCAAACTCATGATCCTCCTACCTCAGCCTCTTGGAATTACAGGTGTGCATGGCCACAGCCACCAAAATTGAGACTTTTAAACAAACAAACAAATAAATAGGAATGCACTATGGAGGTGAATTCGGAGTTTAAGGTTACCCCCCCCCCCAGCCAATATGGGAGATAGGAGACCCCATGATAAAATCAAAAAAGGAATAACTAAAACTATTTCTAAACCTGTAACAGAGCTGAAAGTGCCTTCACCTTGAGACTGACAGGCAGGAAAAAGCATTTACTTAAAAACAGAAGCCAAAGGCCACTGTAATGGCTCAGCAGGTAAAGGTGCCTGCCACAAAGCCTGAAAGCTCAGGTCAATTCCCCACGTAGAAGGAGAGAACCAGATTTTGCAAGTTGTCCTCTGACCTTCACAGATACACAGTGGTATGCACACATACTATGTACATGCACACACTAAAAGTTTTTAAATGTAGGTAGCATAGTGGCACACACCTTTATCCCAGCACTTGGGAGGCAGAGGCAGGAAGATTTCTATGAATTCAAGGCCAATATTGTCTACATAATGAGTTCCAAGCCAACCACAGCAACACAATGAAACCTTATCTCAAAAAAAAAAAAAAAAATTTTTTTTTTAAAGTAACTTGTTCTTTAAAGCTGGGTGTGGCAGCGTGTATTGATAATCCCAGTACTGGGGTGGCAGAGACAGGGTAATGCCTGGACTCTTAGCCAGCCAGCTCATCAGCTTAGTACATTCTAGGCCCAGTGAGAGACACTACCTAAAACAGCAGAAGACAGCAGTTAAAGAGTGCACCCAAGGCTGTCCTCTGAACTCCACATACACATGCACTCCTGTGCAGACGCCTTTAAAAAAAAAAAAAAAAAAGAAATGGAAAGAAACAAACAAAAGAAAAGGGGATTTGGTGCTGGGCTTGGAGCAGGCTCTGCGGTCACAGGTACAAGTAGCCAATTCCGTCTGCCCCTGCCTCTTGTCGTAAGTAGATGGATGCCAGCGTCTTCCCAGGAGCAGAAGAGCAGTCCAGCTGCTCTAACTACAGAAAAGGCAGACACACACAAGACTGGGGCACAGTGCTCAGCGGGAGAAGAAAGGGACCGTTAACAGACAGACGTGCTAGGTATAGGGTGGGAGAGCACGCAGCCGCTTACCCTGCCCAGCACATCCAGAGGTAGTTTCGAGTTCATGAGGACTGGCTTGACCTTGTCTCCAGAGAGCAGACCATTGACTGGCAGAAGGCTTTCAAAGATGCCATCAAACTTTGCCTTCTCCTCCACCTACCAGGAAAAAAGGAGCTGGGATGAACAGAGCACGCGGTTCAAATCCAACCCAGACTTGTCTACACAGAGCTCAGCTGTACCAGAGGGTACCAGATATCCTAGAGCAAGCCCAGCTGCCTGAGTTTCCAGGGAGAATTTATGGCCTAGGGGGAACAGTTCCCTGGCACCATGGCCTAGGGGCCACAGTGAGCAGAAGAGAAGTTGGTCCACACATCTTGTTCTGTCGAATGGCAAAAGGGACTCAGCCAGCATGGCAACGCCTTTGCAGTGTCTCAAGGAACCTCATTAGATGTTTAGTTTGGGAGCAAACATGGCCCAAATCAACCTCCAGTGTGGCCAATGGCACACACCTCTCATTCCAGCACTCAAGATGGAGCCAGGATAGAAGGCTTGAGGCCAGCCTGTGCTACATGGGAAGACCCTGTCTCAAATGTCCACTTCAAGAGCCCAAGTCTTACTTCTCACAATCCAAACAAGCTGTGATGGGGTTCAGCACATACAGCGAAGCCTTGGGTTCTAATTGCATCACTAAGACAAAAAGGTTCTGAAAAGGTGCTGTGGTTCAGTAGGTAGAATGACCGTGTAGCAAACACAAAAAAGTCCCTGGGCTCCATCCCCAGCACTGTATAAACCACAGGCCCCACCTGCAATCCCGGCACTGAGAAGGTGGAGGTGAGGGTTCAAGGTCATTCTTGGCTATACTGAGGTTAGAAGTCAGACTGGGCTATGGAGACCCTGTATTAGAGAAACAAACTAAACAGGGCTAAGGGCAGTTTGGTGGCAAAGCCCTTGCCTCAGAAGTCCAAGTTCAAAAGAGACAGAGAGCAGGATCACGAAGGAAGGAAGAAGGACAGGAAGAGGGGGCTGCTTCCCATTCTCTGAGAGCATCCACGGCCCACACTCAGCTGCAGAACCAACTCTGGCTTACCAGATGGAGTCACTTAGGTTTTGCAAATACGTATCTCAAATTTTAATGTATTTATTGTGTATACACTTGTGTGTGCAAGCACACACACTGTGGCAGTCAGGAAATTTGAGAGAGTCAGCTCTCCTTCCATCATGTGGGTTCCAGGAGCATCACACTTGACAACAAGTGCCTTTATTCACTGAGCCATCTCACCAGGCCCATCTTTTTCTTTTTTGAGACAGATTCTCCCTATGTGACCCACACCAGCCTTGAACATGTGATCTGTCCCCCAGCCTCAGGTTCCTGAACATTGGGATGACAAGCATGTGTCACTGTGATAAAACACTAAGACAGATGTTGGTAGCAGAGAGTGGGGTATTGTTTTAACAGCCTGACCATGCTACTTGTTGATGGAATGTGGACTTTGGGATTTGGATCAGGAAAGCAGTGGAATGCTTTAAGGTGGGCTCAACGGGCCACACTAGTAGAACCACGGAAGACAGTGGTACTGAGGGGGATTTGAACTGTAGGGGCCTGGCTCAAGAGGTTTAGAAGAGAAGAATGTTAGTATATGGCCTAGAGACCATTCTTGTGATAGTTTGGGGAGGAAAAAAATGGCTGCTTTTTGCCCTTGTCCAAAAAAAATCTATGTTAAGCTAAATTAAAAAGTTTGGAATTAATGGTGTCAGCAGAGGATATTTCAGGGCAGCCCAGTACTGACTATGTCCTATGGTTATTAGTGGTCACTCTCTTTTTTCTTTTTGGTTTTTCAAAACAGGGTTTGTCTGGGTAGTCCTGGCTATCCTAGAATTCACTCTGTAGACCAGGCTGGCCTTGAACTCACAGAACTCTACCTGCCTCTGCCTCCGGAATGAGGAATTAAAGGCGTGCCACCGCTGCCCAGCCCAGCTTTCTGATTTTTTACTTGACCTGGGACAGTCATAGGACCCTTTCTCTTCTCTCAGCAAGGCAAATATAAATGGTTCAAATTCCTGAGAAATTTTCATATAATAGTATAGGACCAGCCTTAATATTAAAGGGCCCAGAAGAGACACTACAGCGGTGCAGGAAGAAATCTAGATGCACGGAGCTCTTTCGTCCCACTCGGTTATTCGTCCGCCACCATCGCTCTGCCATCATAGCTTCTCCCGCTTCTCTCAGGACTGGTCTGTGTCTTTCCCAAGACAGCAAGACCTTCATGTGTACAGTACAACATATGAATTGCAAGGTCCCCACCAGAAGCTCCTGGCAACTTCATTTGCAACCCCAAAAGGGGAAGAGAATAAAGGCGGAGCTAGATAGGAGCTGGAATAAATCAGAAAAGGAATTTATGTGCTAGGAATCCATCCTTACTGTGGTTAGGTGAAAACATTACGAGTCTATCACAAATGTGCTCAAACTATAAACTTACAGGTGATAGGGAAAGAAATCTATAAGTCACTAAAAATGAAACTGCCACTGTTTTCTCTGCGCCGGTTTCCTGACGGGCAGGGGAGGAGAACTGACAGCTGGTCAGTCTGCGGCTCAGCTGGAAGCACCTGGCGAGAGGGACCCTTGATCTAAGAAGGGGCTCTGGGGCCAGGGAAGATCTCAACTTGATTTGCACAAGAAACAAAGCTATATGCATCTAGTAGGCTGTTAGTCTCCTAGGCTCAGCAGGGGAGTTAGTACCTAGTGGAACAGTGTCTGTGAAGCTTAGCTGTTTGCCAAGATGGTTGGGAAGTATTTGGGCACACAAGAGTTTCATAGCAGAAGACAGCTGAAATATTAAAAACTGGATAACACCAAATAGTCATAATAAATGGCTTGCCTTTTGACAGACCCTTGGCCGGTCAAAGTATAGCTTTAATACACAGCTGAATCTCTATATTCTTGGGGCTCACAAGAGGAAATGAACTGTTGCTTCATGAAAGAACAGGACATGTCCAGGATAGGGGCAAGAAGTGGATCTATGCCTCTGCCTCCCGAGTGCTAGGATTAAAGGCGTGGGCCACCACAGCCTGGCTATTAGCAATCACTCTTCCGCAGAGCTGAGCAAGGACAATCACAAAAGGTCCAGTGTGAGGAGAAGAGCTTCAGAGTGTGATGGAGCAGTCCAGTGCTCGGGAGATCCTAAATGAAATAAAGGAAGTGGGGGCTTCAAGGCGAGACCCCAAGTAGCTAAACTTCCAACTTGTGAAGAGGGATTAAGAAAATTTTAGAGCCAGGCACAGTGGTGCACATCTTTAATCCTAGCACTGAGAGGCAGAGGTAGGTGAATCTCTTGAGTTCGAAGCCAATTTGGTCGTCAGAACAAGTTTCAGGACAGCAAAGTTTAGGCACTGAAGGAAACCCTTGAAAACAGAAAACTGGTAAAAATTTGAACAAGGGAGGGGGGTGGGGGGATGTTCCAGCCTCAGCAAGCAGCAGAACTTGGCAGCTTCAGCCTCATGGTTCTGGCGTTAGAGACAAAGATAGAAGAAAGAAGTTATGGAATCTCCCTCCACGACTATCAAAAGCCACTGAGGCCAGGCATGTATCAGGGATGTCCCTGCATGGACACTCAAAGAGGCCATTGTGTGAAGCTGTGAAGGTGAAGTCTGAGTTGCCTTGGAGAACCCAAGATGTTAGAGAAGCCAGAGTTAAGGGATACCTGCTGAGGAGAGCTGTTAACAGGAGTGGAAGCAGCCCAAGAAGTGTCAACAGAGCTGAACAGAGTTGGAGATCTGCAGAGCACTTTGACAGCAGATGTGGAGATGCAGAGTCTGCTCAACTGGTTTGGGCTTGCTTTTGTCCAGTGTTTCCTCACTATGCCCCTTGCCTGTGCTTCTGAACAGCAATGCATATCCTGTGCCACTGTATGCTGGAAGTATGTGATCTGCTTTTCATTTTTATTTTACAGAGGGTTACAGCTAAGAGACTGCCACGAAGCCGTGTGTGGTGGCAACAACCTTTTATCCCGGCACTCAGGAGGCAGCCCAAGCAGGCACATCTCTGAGTTCGAAGCCAGTCTGGACTACAGAGTGAGTTTCAGTACAGCCAGGACTACACAGAGAAAAGCCTGTCTCAAAAAAGAGAGATTGCCATGAGTCTCAGAAGAGACTTTGTACTTTCAAACAGTATGGAGACTGTGATGGACTGGGGACTTTTGAAGTTGGACTGAAGGTATATGGCTAAAAAGACTGTGGGGGCCAAGGAGTGGAATGTGGTGGTTTGAATGAGAATGGCCCCCAAAGGCTCATAGATTTAAATGCTTGGTCACCAACAAGTGGCACTATTAGGAATTGTGGCCTTGTTGGAAGAAGTGTGTCACTGTGGATGGGCTTTGAAATTTTAAAAGCCCAAGCCAGGCCCAGTGGCACACCCCCTCTCCCTCTCCCTCCCTCTCGCTGCCTGTGGATACAGACATAGAATTCTCAGTTCCTCTCCAGCACCATGTCTGCCTGCACGTCACCATGTTTCCTGCCATGCTAATAAACAGACTAACCCTCTGAAACTGTAAGCCAGCCCCAATTAAATGCTCTCCTTTATGAGAGCTGGTGTGGTCACGGTGTCTTCCCAGCAATAGGACACTGACTAAGACAGGCACCATGCTTGTTCTTCCTTCCTAGAGGCAGGACCACATTGCCCTCTGCATGGAAAAGGAACACCTTAAGTGCTGGGTGAGGCTCTTTACAGAGCAGTAGGCTCCTCACAAAGGGAAGAGTGGCCTCAGGGAGCTGGCTGGAAGGCTGCATAGGCAGTGTGTCTCTTCTCTATCCTGAAGAACCAATACAGGCAACACAGCCCCAGATGCGCCCTGAGAACACAGGAATTAACTGCAACCTCAGGTCCTTAGCTCCTTGCTCCTAGCCACAGCCGCTAGCTATGGTGAGAGGATTTGAAATCAATTTTTCAAGCCTAGTGCTGTGGCTTGCCTGCCATTCCCATGCTAGGGAGGTAGAGGCAGAGGATTAGGAGCTGGAAGCTGCCTCAGCTACAAGTTAGCTTGACGCCAGCCTAAGTGACATAAGACCCTTTCTCAATAAGCAAAAACAAAACAAAACAAAACAAGGGTTGGAGAAATGACTCAGAGGTTAATGCAGCCAAGTGTAGTTCCCAATGCCTAAATTAGGAGGCCTACAACAGCTGGTAACTCCAGCTCCCGGGGATCCCACCCCCATCTTTGGCCTCCAAGGGAAAGCATACCCACCCATAGACATACAAATAGTTAAAAATAAAATCAAATCTTAAAAACAATATTAAAACAGATATGACCCTCGGATTCTGTGGAGACATACAGATGGCAAAGGTGCTCCAGAATGTTCCAAATGATATACATGGCTAGCACATCAACTATGACACTGTCCCCTCACTTACCCGCACAGCCCAGTGAGTTTCTGTAGACGGTTGTGTGGCCATCAGTGGGCTGCTGGTGTCATGCTGAGGAAAAAAGGGACGAGATCACACGTGTAAACACAACCAAAATAATCTCATTCCAAAGTGGGATGGTCACTGAATGGGGAATAAGCTATGACCCCACAGCTCCCTTCCAGGTGTAGACCCACAGGTGCACACACAAATCCATGACCCTTCACAGCTGCGCTGCTCCCAACAGCCAAAGGTGCAGGAGACACCACAGAGCTCAGCAGACAGACAGGTACGCAGTGCCCAGCCACAGTCACAACAGTAAAGTATCCTGATCTGGGTAGACTGAGTGCAAGATGCACACACAAGTGTGACTCCACTGAGAGCAACATCAGAAAAGACAACTCTGCACAGAAAAAAAGATGGGCAGCTACCAAGGACTAGGAGATGGAGAAACAGAGTAAGACGGGCCCAGGATCTTCCTTTACGGGGTGAGAACTAGAACTCAGGCTAATGTGTAAGTGCTACCCAACTGAGCATTTTATTTACTGTTTTCAAGACAGGGTTTCTCTGTGTAGCCCTGGCTGTCTGGAACTAGCTCTGTAGCCCAGGCTGGCCTCGAACTCAGAGACCCACCTGCCTCTGTCTCTCGAGTGCTGGGGTTAAAGGGGTGAGCCACTGTGCCTAGCTGAACTGTGCACTTAAAAAAAAATGGTAAATTTTATGGTATATGTGTTTCACCTTAACTAAAACACGGGAAAAACAAGAGAAAACATGGAGATGTCATTCACACATATATTCTCACACACACAGTACCAAGAGAGTATGATGGCTTGCACACTCACAAACTTCGGTGGTGGCATGGTGAGGCTCAGATTGCTCAAGGTGACTTCGTGGCCACTCTGTGCACAGGCCACCAATCTCAGCGCAACATAGAAACCCTGTGGACCCAGAAAGAGGCGGCGTTAACCCTATAAGGCAGGACAGGACAGTTCTCATTTCCACTGTGATGACCACAGACACCACAGTAGGCAGCCAGTAGTAAGTACTGATGAGCATTAAAAAGATTCAAGTAGGGGCTGGAGAGATGGCTCAGTGGTTAAGAGCACTGGCTGCTCTTCCAGAGGACCTGGGTTCACTTCCCAGCACCTACATGGCAGCTCACAACTGTCTGTAACTCCAGTTCCAGGGGATCTGAAACCCTCACTCCAACGCATATAAAATAAAGTTAAATAAATTATTTTTTTAAAAAAAAGATTCAAGTAAAGGGATTTCCCAAAGGCAACGAGATGCTGGAGCAGTCCATACACTTATAATGACTGATGGGTCAAAAATACAAAAAAAACAAAAATATGTTGTTTTCTGTTTCTGTGGGGTAGGGGTGGGGCTTGAAGCTTCAGGAGTACCAGGCAAGCACTTTTCTCCCAAGTTGTACTTCAGCCCAGGTATTGGATTTAAAAAAATTTTTTTTTTTTAAAGAAACTATTAGTATTTATTTGGGAGGAGGGGTCATGTGCACCCAGTGGGGAATTCAGCTCTCTCCTCCCACCATGTGGTTCTAGGGACTGAACTCAGGTCATCAGGCTTGTCAGCAAGAACCTTCACCAGAGGGACTGTCTCATTGACCTCCTTTTTTCTTTTTTAATACTTAGTTTTGTTTTGTTTTGTTTGGTTTGTTTGTTTTTTGTTTTTTGAAACAGAGTTTCTCTGTGTAGAACTGGCTGTCCTGGATCTTGCTCTGTAGACCAGGCTGCCCTCAAACTCAAAGAACCGCCTGCCTCTGCCTCCCAAGTGCTGGGACTAAAGGTGTGCGCCACCACCGCCCAGCTAGTTTTGCTATTAACTATGAATGTGTGCACACAAGTGTGGGTACTCACAGAGGCCAGAGGCATCAGATTCCTAGTACTGGAGGAACAGGTGGTTGTAAGCAGCCTTGTGGGTACTGGGAACTGAACTCAGTTCCCTGCAAGAACAGTAAGCACTCTTAACCATTGAGCCATTTCTCCGGCCTCCTTTTTTGAAACAGGTTCTTACTACGAAGCTGAGTCTGAAGGGGGACTCTCAATCCTCCTGCCTCAGCCTCCTGAGTGCTGGCATGACCTGTGTTCTGTGATGAGCCGTCAACTTGACACAACTAAAATCGGATGAGAAAGAGCCTTGAACAAGGAACTGCCTCCATCAGACGGGCCTGTGGATGTGTCTACGGAGCATTTTCTTAATTAAGCGATTCACAAAGACAGTGCCATTCCTGGGCTGGTAGTCCTAAATTCTATATATGGAGCAAGCCAGGGAAGCAAGCCAGCAAGCAATGACCCTCGATTGCCTCTGCTTCAGTTCCTGCCTCCAGGTTCCTGCCTGGAGTTCCTAGTTTCCCTCAGTGATGGACTGTAATCTGTAAATCAAGTAACCCTTCCTCTCCAGGTGCTTTTGGTCAGTTTTATCAGACAGAAGCAGGGGCAAATATGTACCCTACAGCAGAGCTTCTCTCCT
The DNA here is from genome assembly GCA_902168405.1 of Peromyscus aztecus. Classification (NCBI taxonomy): domain Eukaryota; kingdom Metazoa; phylum Chordata; class Mammalia; order Rodentia; family Cricetidae; genus Peromyscus; species Peromyscus aztecus. The sequence goes on from CABHPQ010162614.1 coordinate 30,455, forward strand.
GGCATAAGAACATGGGGAGAGCTACGCCTTTCATGGGGATGTCACAGAAACTGTGCAGAAACACATGGTGTCAGAGGGAAGCTGGAAACGGGGCAGGATGGTGGCCAGAGGAACCAAATCAGGTCCCTCAGCTCCTTCACTAAGCGGCCGAGCAACCCCAATTGCAAGGAAGGGAGGTACCGGTGGCTGGTGTTCGGTGGCCAGCAGATGGACAGGCTTGAGGTCTTAGAATACAGAAGAGCCTCACACAGTGCCTGGGGGAGGAGCTGGGGAACTCACCTGCACCTGTGAGCACAGCATGGTAAAGCCTGCTATAAAGCTCCCACAGCCAGCACTGCGGGACAAACACAATTCCATTCATAATATTTCTGAAGAGCATACAGCCCAGGGCTGCTGTGGGATGGTCTGTATGTTAAATGTGTTGCTCTGATTGGTCAATAAATAAAACACTGATTGGCCAGTGGCCAGGCAGGAAGTATAGGTGGGACAAGCAGAGAAGAGAATTGTGGGAAGTGGAAGGCTGAGGAGAAAGACTGCCAGCCGCCGCTACGACAAACAACATGTGAAGATGCCGGTAAGCCACAAGCTACGTGGCAAGGTATAGATTTATAGAAATGGATTAATTTAAGATATAAGAAGAGTTAGCAAGAAGCCTGCCACGGCCATACAGTTTGTAAGCAATATGTCTCTGTGTTTACTTGGTTGGGTCTGTGCGGCTGTGGGACTGGCAGGTGACACAGATTTGTCCTGACTGTGAGCCAGGCAGGACTGGGGAAAACTCTAGCTACACAGGGCTCCAAGTGGAAGCCTAAGAGTGTCAGGGCTGACTGGCACACATGCCTCCATGGTAGAGGGCACCAGGAAATGGCCAGCCTGACTGCAGGCCCTGGTTAATGCTGTGACCACAGCAATCTGACACAGCATTGGAACTGTGTGACTGAGCATCCCTGGGGAGAGCTGGCTATAAACATGGGCTAGAAGGGGTATATGGGAACCCATTAAACTGTGTTTGATATCGTTACAGAATTCTAAAATTACTTTGATACAGATTAGGCTGTAAGACATGGCTCTGTGGTTAAGAGCACATGCTGCTCATGCAGAGAACCAGAGTTCAGTTCCCAGCACCCCATCAGGTAGCTCCCTCACCCCACCTCCAGGGAATCTGGCACCTTTTTCTGACCTCCATGGGCCACATATACATAAACAAATTTTTTTCTGGTCCCCCTACCCCTGTGGGGGGGTTTTGTTTTGAGACCAAGTCTCACTGTGTAGCCCTGGGTAGCCTGGCTCTCCATATGTAGACTAGGCTGGCCACAAACTCACAGAGATCTATCCAGCTGCCTCTGCTGCCTGAGTATTGGGATTAAAGGTGTGGGCCACCATACACAGTACAATTTATTTAAATTATTTTAAATCTTTAAAACGCTTCAATCACTGGTAAGTTCACTGTGATGTTTGGGGGTTTTTTTTGTTTTGTTTTGTTTAAAGGTGGGTATGTAGGTGTGTGTATGTATACATGTAGGTATGAGTGGGTGCTCTGAGAGGCCAGAAGAGGGCATTGGATCCCTTGGAGCTGGAGTTATAGGTGGTTGTAAGCTGCCAAATGTGGATGCTGGGACCTGAACTCAGTTCCAGCTGAATCCTCTCTCAGCCCCCTTGGTATTTAGTTTTGATTGTCAACTTGACACAATGGGAACTACCCAAGAAGGAAGTCTCAATGAGGAGCTGCTTCAATTAGGCTGGCTTGTGACGGGTTCCCAGGTTAAATGAGATGGGAAAGTGTACCCTCCATGTGGGCACACCACCCCTGGGCTAGACCCTGGGCTGAGTGAACAGAAGACAGCATTTGGTCCCTGTGCTCCTGACTAGATGTGACCAGCTGCTTCAGGCTCTTGCTGCCTTAACTTGCCCCAAGTGGCTGTGCCTGGAACTGGGAGCCACGGGTGGCCTTTCATCAGAGCTGCTTCTGTCAGGGCAATTTATCACAGCAGCAGAAAAAGAAGCTGAGACAGTCTCGAGACAGTCAAGGGCATGTCACTGAGTCAGGGGTTGGCATACTTACAGACCTGCACTCCAAAGTGAGAGTTCCTCACTTGAGCCTGGCAGCGAGTGTGGATGATAGCAGCCAGTGGAAGAAAAGTACAAGTTACCCAGCCTCAGGGATGCCTAGCCCCTCCCCTGCTCTGTGTGTGCATATATACCTGTTTGTCCAAGAACCCTTTACCTTCCGGGTCCGCCAAGTCCCATATCTGTGGAGACATAAAAGTGCCTGTAAGTGTGACTGTCGCTCACCAGCCAAGTTGGATGGAACAGGAGTCACATCAACCACTTCTCTGCCATGGGCACTGGGGCCAATGGCCCTGCCAGGCACACAGCCATTTGGTGGTAGGGCCCAAAGAACCCCCTATGCCCACTTAGCTCCCTATTCAGTCATTAAATGGCAATGTAAGCCCAGAGCTATCGAGACATCAAAAGTACTCTGGTCCAGTCTGCTGCTTACACCTTGAAGGTGACCACCATCTGAGACTGACCAGCCTGACTTCAAACTCCAAAAATCCATAGCCCCTACCTCCAGAGTGCTGGGAATAAAGGAACGCTCCACCATGCCTCACATTATAACTTTGGTTTGTCTTTTCAAAGACAAGTCATACTATGTAGCCCAGGCTGTCCTGGAACTCATGATCCTTCTGGAGTTGTGATCTTAGCCTCTCAAGTGCTAGGATGGGATGGAAAGTCAGCTCTAAAGGAAAAAGAAATCAGGCCTTCAGATCTACCAGCTACAGCAAAAAAGCCCAGGATGTTCTGGCCCTGCCCAGGGAGGGTCTGCACAGTTGGCTTTCATTTCAGGAGTGCAGCAGACCACGCTTCATCTTCCTTACCTTCCCCAGGATGATGTCAGAGAGCCCTGACTTCTTCAGAAACAGCGCAGCCTCACTGGCCCCAACTCTTCCTGTGTAGGCAGGGTCCACCTGCAACAGGACAGCAAGAATTGACACAACACTTAAAGATGCAGAAGTATCAGCGCCGTCCCCATGTATGTCCACAGGAGTCGACACCACCACTTACAGACACAAAAAGCTGCTTCAAATGTGTTCCCAAGGTCAATTACAAAGATGATGGGAGGCTGGGTGCAACTCAGTGGCTGATCTGCTCTGCGTGTAAGAGGCTCTGGGTTCCACCCCCAGCACCAACACACACATGCACACGAGTACATACAAAACACATAAAAAGGCACTAGTGGGCTGGAGAGATGGTCAGTGGGCAAAGGCTCCTGCCATCAAGCCTGATGGCTTGAATTTGATCTCTGGGACCCACACAGTAAAAGGAGAGAACTGACCCTGAGAGTTGTGCCCTGATTGCCACAGGCATACCATGGCACAGGTGAACATGTGCACACTTACACAGCACAATAAATTAAAATGTAAAAAGATGCACTTAGACATACCTGCTTGTAGTAAGATTCATATAACGGATTTCCACTGGGAATCTGAACAAAACAGAAGAGTAGAAAGTGGTCACAAGTACACAAAAGCACCCTCCCGTCTTGGTCTTTTTCCTCTTCAGGTGCTGTCCAGGCTGGTCTCTAGTTGTTTTGTTTCATTTTTGTTGGGACAAGGCACTACTAGAGAGCCTTGGCTGGCCTTAAACTCCTGGTGATCCTCCTGACTCTGGCTCTTGAGTGCTGATATTACTGGCAGGAACTGCCGCACCTAGCCCCAAACTTCTCCTGAACTCTCCTAGGGTCAAGTTGTCTCCTGCCTTAGCCTCCTAAGTGGAGATGACAATACTCAATGTTTCACCATCACCAAAATACACCCCGGTTCTGGTAAAAATGTATGCACCTGACAGCCAGAGCAAAGCCAAACCCCGCACAGAAACTTGCCTAGGGAGAGGCAGTGATAGGCCTCCTTCCTCACCCTGTGTGTTGGTGGAGTTTCTGTATGTGACCCTGAGTCACCATAATGCACTTGGCTGTTTTCAAGTCCTCACCCATCTTGTCCTCTGCCAGCTGCCTGACAAGTGACAGCACACAGATTCATGCTGCAGGCATCCTCCAGCATGCACACAGCCTCACACTGAAAGCATCCACTCCCTCTGTGTGCAAAGCCAAGAGTCCTCCACTCAGCACCAAGGACACCCCTTGTTCAGCCCAGGACTCTAAGGTCACCTGTCAGGCTCCAGCCACTACCTCCCTCCCTCACTGGCCTCAACAGGATGTCCCTCTATGGAGAGGAAGAAGTCATCTAGGGGAGCAAGCCACCTCAGTGGGGAAGTAAGCAGCCACTATGTAGCAATGGGGTCTCCCAGCACTGGGGGGAGGGGTGGTCAAGACAGCATGGGCTATGTAGTGAGGCCCTGTTGCAAACAAAAGAACAAGTAAACAAACAAGTGACTGTATGAAAAGGGCTTCTCTATGCTGGTACTTTATGGAGGCTGAAGTTCAAATGCAGGCAGCATCAACCCCGGTGAGGACTGGGAAGTCAGACAGGGGCTCCATACTCTGAAGCATCAAGCTGCTATCACCCTGTCCCCACAGGAGTGTGTGTCCTGCCCACTCCCTCTGCCTAGCCAGTTGTAGGTGTCCTGCTTGGCCTTACCAACCATCAGAGCTTACAAGAGCTAAATCTGTTCTTGATCAATGGCCCAACCTTAGACATCCAGCACAAAGCACGCCAGGGCTGAGTGAAGAAAGTGAGATGAGGCTAACTTACAAAAGGGTGTCAACCACACAGCCGCAGGGAGATTGAGAGACTGACCATTGCCGAGAGGTTTTCAAAACTTCCTTAAGTAGTGGCGCACACTTTTAAATCCCAGAAATTCAAGAGGCAGAGGCAGGAGGATCTCTGAGTTTGAATTCTACATAATGAGTTCCAGGCCACTTAAGGTTACATACAGTGAGAACCCTGTCTTTAAAAACAAATAAACAAACTTCCTTAGTCTGGCCTGCCTGTGATGCTGGTGGTTAAGAGTTTGAGTCAGGAGGGATGCTGTCCTGTGACTGCATAAGGATAAGCCAGGGAAAGGACTCCCAGGCTCTGAACCAGCACTACCCAGCACAAGATCATTTCAGGTTCAAAACAATGCAAGTACAGTCGGCTTCTCTGGGGGAACCAGGCACCTGTAAGCAAAGCAAAATACCCAGACAGAGAGGCAGGAGGGGAAGTACAGAGGGCTGCAGGGGAGAGGAAGGGGAAGAGGCTGGATGGCAGGAAAAGACCTGAGGCTTGGCGCAAACGCTGGAGAAAGAGCATTATGAAAATGCCACTATGTGGGGCTAGCAAGATGTCTCAGCAGGTAAAGGTGCTTGCTGTACAAGTCTGATGACCTGAGTTTGAGCTTCAGAACTCACAAAGTTGAAGGATAGAATGGACTCCCTCAAGTTATCATTTGACCTCTTCACACATGCAGTACGCATGCACACACACATAACTAAGTACTTCAGCAAGCCTCTAGAAGAACCTCCCCAGAGCAGTAAGACTGACAGAAAGGAGATGGGCTGTTTGTCATGGGTGAGAAAAGGTCACGGTGATGGCATATCACCTGCCATAGCTCATCTAACCCCACGGGTCTCATTGGCAAAGTCCAGACTGCAAATATTTTCCTCAAGGTTTTGGAGGTAGAAGTTCAATTCCAACCAAGCACCCAAGCATCCACTCCAAGGTGCTGTGGCTCAGTGACAGTCAGCAGTAGGTTTGGTGCATGTTCAGTTATTACATCTGGCTACTTCCCAAGGGCCGACAAGTGACAAGAGCCACTCTCAGGACAATGAGTTCAAGACCAACCAGCCTGAGCAACAAAGAGAGAGCCAGTCCTGGTCAAGACAAAACCCAAACCAAGCAAATCGCCAAATCCACGGTCGAGAGAAACACAGCCCAGCATCCAGGCTGCCACAGCCAGGCCCACTCAAGCCTATTCCAGTCCTGGGGCTGGCTGTACATCCTGAGAAGCCACAGACCACAAGCCCAGGGGCAGGGCAGCAACAGCAAAGGTTTCATTAGTGCTCACACTTCAGTGCTGTGGACAGAGACAAGGAAGCAGGGCAGATGTTAGACATGAGTCACAATTCCTCTTATGCCATGGCTTCCTGGGGACACTGAAGCCACACCTGCAGGCTGTGTTAGTGTTCACTGTGACACCACCCAAGCCTCAGCCATGGCCAATCTGTGAAACAGGCATGAGCAGAGACCTCAGTCACCGCCAGCTCGTGATAAAGGCAGTGGTCCCCAGGGCGAGCTCCCAAGCTGGGACACAGCCCTCTGTGGGCCCACAGCTGCCACGCAAGCTATGCTCACAAGTCTCACCACAAAGGGAGAGGACAGGGCTTTGAAGGCAAGGAGCTGCAGGGCAGGGAGCTGGCTCCAGCCCACTGCACAGCCCGGATGCCACACTGTCCCTTTACTTCTCCTCCAGCTGGCTGAGATGGGAGGGGGAGGGCATGGAGCAGTTTTGCACACTGCTGCTGACGCAGCTTTGCAACGCCACAGTCCTTTTGCATTAGAGAACATGGGAACACGGCAGCACCCTGTGGAGGGTGCTCTAGAGACAGCATCACAGCAACCCTAATCCTGGCAGGATCTGCCCAAGAGCAGGGTGCCTTACACGCCTGAGCACCTGGTTATCTCCTGCTACACCCACACTCACTATGTGCTCAGCTGAAACTGGACTTCAGAACGCCCTGCGCAAGTGGCAGGGATGGGGAGACACAAAAAAAAAGAATTTAAAACTTGGAGAAAAGGATGTATAGTCCACTCTCCTAATAAACAGATCATAGTGGAGCATGGTCGCACACACCTGCCATCCCAACTCCCCCCCAGGTGGCGACAAGAGGATCAGGAAGGAGTTCAGGGCAATCTCAGGTCCATGTGGAGTTCGAGGGAACCCTGGGATACCTGAGACCATCTTACCCCTCCTGACCAAGGCCCATGCTCCTCACTGTTCACTCAATGTTTCACATCCAGCACTTTCATCTCATTTCATTTTGTTTTCAGATGGAGTCTTGGTACATATCCCTGGCATATCTGGCACTCACAATTTATCTCAGGCTGACCTCAAACTCTCAGCAAACTCCTGCCTCTGCTTCCTAAGGCTGGGATTACTGGTAGTATGCACATGCCACCATGCTTGGCCTTGAGTTCCTCATTCATTCTTCCTATAGGGCAATGCTATAGGGCAGACAATATGCTAGCTCCTCTCTACTGTGGGACAATGTAGTTTCCCCCATGCAGGCAGTGAGTGCTGAGGTTCTAGGAGCTCCAGGCTAGGAGGCTTTCATTTGACCCTAACTTGCTGCAAAGACAGCCCAGGTGTGGCAGTGCTGCACGTGGAACAGTTACATGGGCATGTGATGTGGGAAAATGCACTCTCAGGACTCCACAATGGTGCGCTTTATGAAACCAAAGCAGCCATGGCCAGACAGTGAACAAAAAAGCCCTCTGAAAACAGGTACTGCCTGCTGTTTGCCCAATCCTGGCTGCCCTGGGCACAGGAGGAAGGGGCAGTCCCACAGGGAAGCCTGGACGTGAAGCAAAGCACAGCCTGCAGAGGCATGAGTACCAGTCCTGCCATCCCAGCCCTACTCCCAGGGCACGCTGGCCTGCACTCTGGGGGAGGACACCACAACTGTCATGGGGCAAGAATGAGACTCCACTACATGGGCATGTTTGACCCCCAGAGCAACACTCTCTCTAGTGCAGGTCAGAGCTGAGGAGGAGCCTGGGAATGCGGAGCTTCGAAGCAGGGACTAGAGGAAAAGAAAGAGAAGCTGATCACAGCAGTATGACCTGCAGCTGTACTGGAGGAGCATTCCAGCCGGGACGACAGAGGAAGACCCTGTCTCAAAAACACAAAACCAGTAACAGGGCAAAGGCTGTAGGTAGCTCGGCTGGTAGAGTGCTTGCCTGGCACACACGAAGCCTGGCTCCGACTCTACAAGCACACAGATCATCCCAGCACTCGGGAGGGGTAGGCAGAAGGATGGACAGGGAGGTCAAGATCATCCCTGGCTACACAGTAAGTCTGAGGCCAACCTCAGCTACATGAAACTCTGTCTTAAAAAAAAGAAAAAAGTGGTTTTTGTTTTCATTTAAAAATTGGGCTGGCAAATGGCCCAATGGGCAAAAGTACTTTCCTTCAAGCCTGGTGTCTTATTCAGTGTTCTACTGCTGTTAAAGAGACACCATGACCATGGCAACTCTTATAAAAGAAAGCATTTTGACTGGGGCTTGCTTACAGGTTCAGAGGCTCAGTCCATTATCATGTCAGGGAGCATGGCAACATGCAGCAGGCAGGTGCTGCAGCCGAAACTGAAAGCTCCATCCTGATCTATAGCGGGGAGAGAGAGAGAGACTCTGGCTTGGCATGGGCTTTTGAAACCTCAAAGCCCACCCCTAGTGACACACTTCCTCCAACAAGGCCACACCTCCTAATCTTTACAATCCTTTCAAACAGTGCCACTCCCTGGTGACTAAGCATTCAGACAGATGAGCCGACAAGGCCATTTGTATTCACACCACCACCACACCTGCTGACCTGATTTCCACCCCCAGAACCTACAGAAAGATGGCAGGAGACAGTGGTTCTGTATACACACTGTGTCCTCCAACCTCCACACACACTGTGGCACATGCTCCCCCACCACCACCCATAACCGTAAAATAATCTTAATTAACCAAGAGACAGAGCTGGGGCTCAGTGGTAGAGCACCAACTGGTGTGGACAAGGTCCTAGGTTTTATTCTTACCACTTCAACAAATAAGTAAGGAGGGAGGGAGGGAGGGAGGGAGGGAGGGAGGGAGGGAGGGAGGGAGGAAGGAAGGAAGGAAGGAAGGAAGGAAGGAAGGAAGGAAGGAAGGAAGGAAGGAAGGAAGGAAAAAATTAGGAAAAGAAGAGAAACACTGTTGAGAAGGGCAGGTTATGGCCAGGCCAGGAGGACAGTGTCCCCCACTAGCAGCTATGCTGGCAGAACATCCTGCCATAAGGTGCCCAGGCCAGCAGGGCTTTAGGGCTCTTTCAGGTTATGGGTATCTTTCATACCACACAGCACCATCTTCTGAATGGGACTCAAGTCTCAACACAGAACTCAGCTGTTCCCAGGGGCCTTGCACACACCGCCTAGGGAGTTTCCTACCATATTCCATGCAAGCCAGTCCCAGCAGGTCAGGTGTGCAACTTCCTGCCTGTAGAGCCATGTCCGTGAGGAATTTTTGGATTTTGGATCACTGCCCATTTGGGATTTCAAGCAAAGCAATGCACAGCCTTGTAGCTGAAGTTTTCCTGGTCCTGCCTGGCTCCCTCAGCATGAACACACAGAAGCTTATATTAATTACAAACTGTATGGTCTAATGGCTCAAGCTTCTCACTAGCTAGCTCTTACATATTAAATTAACCCATTTCTATAAATCTATACTTTGCCACGTGGCTCGTGGCTTACCAGTATCTTGCTTCTCATGGCTGTTGCTGGCAGCGTCTCCCAGCTCTCTTTTTCTCCTTCCTCTCCTCTAGTTAGAATGTCCCACCTAACCTTATTCTGCCTCTCCATTGGCCAAACAGCTTTACTTATCAACCAATCAGAGCAACACATTTTCATAGCATATAGAACGACATCCCTATCACTTCCCCTTTTCTTTCTATTCAAAAAGAAGGTTTGTTTTTTTGGGGGGTGGTTTTCGAGACAGGGTTTCTCTGTGTAGCTTTGCGCCTCTCCTGGAGCTCACTTGGTAGCCCAGGCTGGCCTCGAACTCACAGAGATCCGCCTGGCTCTGCCTCCCGAGTGCTGGGATTAAAGGCGTGTGCCACCAACGCCAGCAAGAAGGTTTTTAATATAGTAAAATTACATATACAAAACAGTTATCAAGCAAGGATTATAGTTATAATATCTAGTCTATTTGCATTTGGCAAAATTAAAGAAGATATTGTATCTATCCTATATCTGTGAGCCTAAGGTTTTATATCTACCTTATCTCTTATCATAACCAAGGAAAACCATAATTATAACTATCTAGTCTTCAACTACATCAAAGACCTCAGAAGGATATAATAGTACCTAAGTAAACAGGAAGAGCATTGTAAGCAACTTCCAAAAATCTAGAATGAGAGAAACAGCTGGCTGTCTGGACAGTCACCCAAAGTTCTTCTGTAATGTTGGGGTGTCCATCTTCAACCTACAGGCCTAGGGTCTCTCAGTTGCTTTTCTGTGTGCTGTAGAATGTCTGGCAGTTTCTTCTGTGAAGCAGGAACCTGAAGGACCATCTCACCTTGCAAAGTTCAGTGGTTACCTTCCTATGGGTCCTGCATGTCCAGTCAATACAACATTTTGTCAAGCAATCCAGGCAAGAACAGTTTCTTGCCCAAATGGCTACTTTTGCCAAGAAGAAGATAATTCCATATGGAGTGTCTTCGATGCCCATCTTTCTCTTTGAAGTAAATCGGTACTGCCAGGAGCAAATGTGTCTCATTGTCCAGAAAGTCTAAGTTTTTAAAACATTTTAAATGCCATATTCTGTAGGTCTTTGAAGTGTTTGAAGATTACCTACCTAACTGAATTATATCTATGTATACCTAGAAACTTAACATGACTACAAGTTTGATTATCATACATGATTAACTATTAATCTGTATTTCTCCACTATACACAATTTCAAATGAGTTGCACAAACAAAATACCTTAAACAAGAGTAGAAATATACATACAGTATAACAAAATTAACTTTAAATTTGTATCAATAAACTAAAGTCTATAGCAATGTAAAATAAGTTTTTCTTTAAAAGTAGATTCAATAATCTACCCTTTTATCCCATCATATCCATATCCTCTTTTCTTTTTTAGAAAGAGATTGCATTTATAATCAACCTTCTTTAAATAAAAACAAATATTTATAAACAATTTTTGGGGAATTGGGGCATAGCTTCTCATACTACTTCCTGCTGAATGAGGGCGCTGGCAATCTTATGGGGATCCTGAGAAAATTAAGAATTATGGACAAGTCCTGAGATGGACAAGTCCTGAGAAGACTGGCTATAACCTTTGTTAATAGGTACCATCTGTTAAAGTTCAGGAGGTCTGGCTTGATCAAATCTGAATCATCTTAACCTGGAACAAATCCATAGCCTCTTGCTTCCTATGGAAACAAAAATGGAGTCTCCTTTCCAAAGCAACATATCCTTAGATCCAAATTTTGAGGTCAAGATACCTTTAAAATATACATATTAACTCAGCAGCTTTTACAATCAAATGTCTCTCTGCAGTTAAAAATCCCAAAGACAACATAATCCAGACTCTCTGTGTGATATCCATCTTTATGTGGCTTATTCCTTATATTACTTTTACTTTCCCTTTAAAGATCTTATTTTTTAAAACTTTCTATTTCTGCCGGGTGGCGGTGGTGCAAGCCTTTAATCCCAGCACTCGGGAGGCAGAGCCAGGGGGGTCTCTGCAAGTTCGAGGCCAGCCTGGTCTACAGAGCAAGATCCAGGACAGGCACCAAAACTACACAGGGAAACCCTGTCTCGAAAAACCAAACCAAACCAAACAACAACAACAACAACAAAAAACCTTTCTATTTCTTTATATAACTGTCTATATTCCTTTTCTTCTCTCTTCCAAGCCTACGTACATTTTTACACACACTGTAAACTGTTTAGGGTTTATCCCTTCTGAATCTATAATCCTTTTCTGGCCAGAAGAGACTTTAAACTGGTAAACAAACTGAGTGGCCAGGACGAAAAGCTGCAGCCTTGGCTGCTGACTCTGCCCATTTCAGCTTTTCAACATGGTGGAGGTAACTCACCTCCAGCTCTAGGCCATGTGTATCATCAACTCTAGGAAGCAGTGGGTCTATGCCTCCATTAAAGCAGTGTATAGCCCAGAAACCTCTCTTTTTTCTGTACTAGCAAAAGCTAAGTCTGTCATGCAGTGTGCTGTGTGGCTTAGAGATGCCACTATGTACCGCAGCAGGAATCTGCCATGTTGCGCTCAAGCCCAAATACTGTGGAGTCTCGCCGCCCGCATGAGACATGAAGCAGGGACCTGTTTTTGGCTCTGTTTAGAATCACTTATTAAGTATTCTCAGGTTTCAGGGGGAAACTCAAGCCAACCCATTGGGCGCCATTTGTAGCTGAAGTTTTCCTGGTCCCACCTGGCTCCGGCAGCCCCGTAGTCCCACAGCCACTCAGACCCAAATGAACACACAGAGGCTTATATTAGTTATAAACGGTATGACCTAATGGCTTATATCCTTCTGGGGTCTTTGGTGTAGTTGAAGACTAAACAGTTATAAATTTCCTTGGTTATGATAAAAGATAAATTAGATATTAAACTTTATAGACTCACAAATATAGGATAGATGATAGGATATTTTCTTTAATTTTGCAAAATACAAATAGATGAGATATTGTAACTGTAATTCTTGCTTGATAACTGTTTTATTATATGTAATTTTTTTGGTTTTGTTTTGTTGTTTTGTTTTTCGAGACAGGGTTTCTCTGTGTAGCTTTGCGCCTTTCCTGGATCTCACTCAGTAGACCAGGCTGGCCTCAAACTCACAGAGATCCGCCTGGCTCTGCCTCCCGAGTGCTGGGATTAAAGGCGTGCGCCACCAGCGCCCAGCTATGTAATTTTACTACGTTAAAGTTAAAACCTTCCTTTTTGATTAGATAGAAAAGGGGAAGTGCTGTGGAATGTCATTCTGTATGCTGTAAATGTGTGTTGCTCTGATTAGTTGATAAATAAAATGCTGATTGGCCAGTGGCCAGGCAGGAAGTATAAGTAGGACGAGGAGAATTCTGGGAGGAGGAAGGCTGAGTCAGGAGTCATCAGCCAGACACAGAAGAAGCAAGATGACAAGGTAGAACTAAGAAAAGGTACCAAGCCACATGGCTAAACATAAATAAGAAATATGGGTTAATTTAAGTGTAAGAGCTAGTCAATAATAAGCCTGATTTAATGGCCAAGCAGTTAAAATTAACATAAGCCTCTATATGCTTACTTGAGGCATGTGAGTAGGAGAGATTTGTCCCAACTGCCAGCCGGCTGGGACACAGGAAAATTTCTGGCTACACAGCCTATATTATAGAAGTGCTAGAGTTCGAGGCCAGCCTGGTTTACAAAGCGAGTTCCAGAAAAAGCACAAAGCTACACAGAGAAACTCTGTCTCGAAAAACCAAAAAACAAAACAGAAGTGCTAGCCTTAACTATCTATTTGGCATGGAACAGAGCCAGCAGAAGCACATGCACACATTCTCTGTCCTGCTCTGGAGGTGGAACAATAAAACTACAGGAGCTGATCTATGCACCCCAGATGTACAGGCATAAGGAACTCCCCTGAACTCCAGCCAGACTTCTGCTAACTGTGGATCATTCTCAGACCAATACAGAAGGCAGAAGAACTAAAATATATGCCTATGCATGTGTACATGCCAGTGCACACAGAGGTCAGAGGACAACTTTGTGAGAATTAGCTCTCATCCACACATGTAGGTCCCAGGGATCAAACTCATATCATCAGGCTTGGTGGCAAGCACCTTTAGCAGCAGAGCCATCTCATCAGTCCTAATGTTTTAGTTTATTTTTAAAATTTTTTAAAAAAAGTATGTACACATGTAATTCTATTTCAATTAAAAACTGTGTGCGCAAACATGCCACAACATGTAAGTGGAGGTTAGAGGACCCACTCTTCTCCCACTTAGTGGGTCCTGGGATTGACCTCAGAACCCACAGGACTCCCTCCCTTTAAAAGAATAAACGGTGGAGGATGCTGAGAGACAGTTAGTGCTTAAGAGTACACACTGATCTTACAAAGACCTGGGTCAGGCAGCTCACAGCCATCTGTAATTTCAGTTCCAGGGAACTGACACCTCAGGCCTCCACAGACACCTGTACATACATTTCGAATAAACTCATGCAGGAACCAACATACACAAGTAAAACTAAACAAAGCGGAAGAGGAGGAAGAAGAAGAGTGGTTAATGTGTCTGATCGCAAGGCTTTCTGCAGCCACGTCAACCAAGGAAATACAATGGGGCAGAAGACAAGTGTGCACCATGTAGAGTAGAACAGAGCCTAGATGTACCCACTGTGTTGCACACTGAGATGGAACTGTTGGCTCATTATTATTATGGCATTTGAGACAGAATGTCATTATGGAGCCAAGGTTGGCCTTGAATACACTATGCACCCCAGACTGGCCTCAACTTCCAGCAGCCATCCTGCCTCAGTCTCCAAAGCACTGGGAGACTGCCCTGCACAATACCCCCACGTTTGCAATGGAACCTTGAGTTTGGCACATGCTAGACTCCACCACTGGGTCATACCCCCAGCCCTGTTCTAATACAGTCTAATAAAGAGCAGAGCAGGTGAGACACTTCAGTGGCTAAAAGTGCTTGCCACTAAGTCTGACAACCAGTTTGACTCTACTCCTGCAAGTTGTCCTCTGATTTCCACACACACACTGTAGTGTTCCCCATAAGTGTAATAATTTCTTTTTAAGAAGTAAAAGCTACACCAGGAGCCTCATCTGAAGACTGTGAGGGCAGAAGGGGGCTTGGTGGCCAGAAGAAGGGCAGTTTTCAGCACGGTACCAGAGGAATCAAAACACAGAACAAAGTGGACCTCAGCCTGCTGGTTACATATTGGTGATACATAAAAGATACAGATGAAAACTCAAATGATCACGGACTTCATTCAATGTAAAATGTAAAAATATGAAACATTCGGGGAAAAGCATAGGAGACAATCTTTAGCATCTAGGGCTAGATGAAGTTTTAGAAGCCAGGGTGCCTGCTGCATGTGTACAGGACCTGGGTTACACATTCAGGCCAGTTCTATCCCCAGGACTTACTGAGCATGCAATGACCTGGGTTCCCACCAGCCTCATTTACCGAGCACACATAGCGCCCAGGTTCCATCCACAGCACTGGAGCAATAAAAATGAGTTCTTAAGCCATGTGGTGGCAGTGTACGCCTTTAATCCCAGCACTCAGGAGGCAGAGGCAGGAGGATTCTGAGTTCGAGACCAACCTGGTCTACAGAGTGAGTTCAGGACAGCCAGGGCTACACATTGAGAGACCCATCTTGGGTGGGGCGGAGGGAGGGGTGTTAGTTCTTAGACCTGACACCAAAGGGAAAGATTAACTCAAACTTCCCAAATACAAATGTTCACATAAGAACAGGGAGAAATGAGGCTGAGAGATGGCTCAGTGGTTAGGATCACTTGGCTGCTCTTCTAGAAGACCCAGGTTCAATTCCCAGTACCTACATGGCTGCTCACAACCGTTTGTAACTACAGTTCCAATGGATCCAACACCCTTACACCAGTGCACATAAAATATTTTTTTAATTAAAAAAAAAGAGAGAGAGAGAGAGAGAGACAAGGCAAGCGCATGGGGGTAAGGGTGTAGGTGTGGGGGGTGTCCGTAGAGCACTCACCTCCCTGCACAGCACTGCTCAATGAGTGGTAAAATGGCCGTTTCATTAAAGATACAGATGGGGGAAAGTGCAAAGATGTCAGACACTATGAACCAGCACAGAAATGCAAACTAAAAGTCTGTGGGGTGGCTCACACAGCAAAGACAGAGCCTAGCAGAGCTGCTGGTAGGAAAGTAGTAGGTTCCCAAGAGCAGGGGAACTGCTAAAAACCCAACACAATTGAACAATGCTACAGCTGTCCTGGGCCTTCACTCTTCAACAAGAGCTGGTGTACAGCCATCCTGCTACAGCCTGTACACTTCCATCCATCTGCTGGAGACACACCAACGCTCCCAGAAAGTCAACTCAGCAAACACTGATGGAGCATGTTAGAAACAGCTCAAGGGCACGTCACTCATACCAATCCTTAGAGGCTGAGGCAGAGGCATTACTAGCTCTAGGGGAGTCTAGGCTCAGCACTCCAACCACCACCACCCCACCACCACCCCCAACCCACCCCACAAAAAAAGAACACATATGAAGGCCAGGGTTTAGCTCAACAAGCTGAGGGTGAGGCAGAGGGAAAGGGACAGGGAAGGGCTTCGAAGAGCTGGGAGCATAGTCCTGGACTGGGGAAGCTACTGGGTGTTAAGACACCTGCTGTGCAAGAATGGAGACTTGACTCAGATCTCGAGCATACACTTTTTTTACTGTTATTTTAGCCTTTTTTTTTAATTAAGGAATTTTTTATTCATTTTACATACTAACCACAGACCCCTCTCTCTTGCCTCCCCAGCCTTTCCCACTCCCAACCCACCCCCCATCCCCTCCTCTGACAAGGGAAAGCCTCCCATGGGGAGTCAGCAAAGCCTGGTACATTCAGGTGAGGCAAGTCCAAGCCCCTCCCCCTGCATCAAGGCTGTGCAAGGTATCCCACCATAGGTAGTGAGCTCCAAAATGCCAGCTCATGTACCAGGGATAGATCCTGATCCTACTGCCAGGGGGCCCCTTAAGCAGATCAAGCTACACAACCGTCTCACTTAAAGCACACACACTTAAAAGAAAAAAGAAGAAAAAAAGAAAAAAGAAAAGAAAAGAAAAAGAAGAGAAAAGAAAAGAAAAAAGAAAAGAAGAGAAAAGAAAAGAAAAGAAGAGAAAAGAAAAGAAAAAAGGTCAAGTGTGGTCGACCTCATCTGTAACTCTAGTTAGGGGACATGGGTTCCCAGAGCTGAGTGGGCAGCCAGTCCCAGCTCCACTTAGATACTGTTTCAAAAGAAAAGGTTGGCAGTGACATGGCTCAGCCAGTAAAGGCACTGTCACCAAGCCTGGCAACCTGAGTTTGATCCCTGGAACCTCCAGGATAGAAGCCAACCTCTGACCTCTACAGGATGCTGAGACACTCTTGTGGACAAACTCACACATTTAATTAAAAAATTTAAAGACAAGGCTGAGCAATAGAATGAGACACCCAACATTACTGTCTCAGCCTTCACACGCACAAGCACATATGGGCACATGGATACACACAGGCACACACAAAAATTAAAGTGAAAAATGGATCATGGACCAAAATGCAAAACATACAAATAAAACACAAAAACAGGCTAAGAAAACCACCACATAAACCCTATGGCCACACTTAACAACAAGAGACTGAGCATGACAGGCCAGTCCCAAAAGGTGACTCCTCCCTGTCTGACCACCAGGTTAAAGTCACAGCAACAGCTGGCTGACTGCAGGGGAATTTGCAAGGAGGAAGAGGAGGAGGAGGAGGAGGAGGAGGAGGAGGAGGAAAGCAGAGTGCTGGTATGGAGTAAGGAGGGGAAATGACCCATGGATCTCTGCATCACTGTCACAGCTGCACTTGACTACAACAACCTCAGTGTTTGTGTCTGTACACAGGCAGACTGACAGACACACAAGCACGCACACACGTACGTGCATGAGCATGCCAAGGTCAAGATCACTCTTAGTTACACAGCAAGTTAGAAGTCGCCCTCAGCCACTTGAATTCCATCTCAAAAATCAAAAAGACAACCTTGGAATTAAAGAAATGGGTCTGAGCTGGGCATGGTGGTACCTGCCTGTATCCCAGTGAGCTGAGGCTGAGGCAGGAGATGACGGGCTCCAGGCCAGCCTGGGTCATATTAGTGAGACCCTGACTCCACAATGAAAAGCAAAACACAAGCTGGACGAGGGGCTCAGAAGGACAGGCATGAGACAGCAGAGCATGCTACCTGTGGTGAGTCAGGCTGCCCCTCCACCTTTCCTCTCCCTCTAGTGTGTGCAGGCCTAGAACCTGCAGATGTTGAGAGAGAAGAGAACTTTTCTACCAACAGACCAGGCTTTTTGTCTAATGGTGAAGGGCAGCCTTTCTGGGCAGGGCTGAGGTTTGTGGGGAGAGGAATGCCGAGTCTGTGGGAAGGCCCTGGGTCCCAGCACTGGTACTGCAAACAGAAGACTCCAGCATAGCAGCTCACACATCTGTACCCCTGGGGACAGGAGTGGCCTGGAGTCCACCAGAAAAACCTGTCCAGATGTGGAGGGCAGAAGAGTGAGAGGGCTGTTGTCCCTCCTGGAATCAGAAATGGAGACAGGCAGTGAGGCCTGACCAAGCCAAGAGTGACTCCTGAGTGACAGAGCACAGCAGCAAGGATGCCTCAGCCGGGGCCGGGGCTGCCAAGGACTGGCCAGGAGAGAAGGGAGGGGACGGGGCTCCACAGCACTGCAGCAGGATGCAGCTCCAGGCCCTGCTGCCGTCCCCAGCACCTCAGAAAAAGACCAAAGATGGAAAACCGCACGTGCTGGGGTGGGGCCCACACT
Source organism: Peromyscus aztecus (assembly GCA_902168405.1). Taxonomy (NCBI): domain Eukaryota; kingdom Metazoa; phylum Chordata; class Mammalia; order Rodentia; family Cricetidae; genus Peromyscus; species Peromyscus aztecus. The sequence goes on from CABHPQ010162614.1 coordinate 48,678, forward strand.
GGAGGGCTTTCTTGGATAGCTGACTTGCTTCTTCCATGGTCTCTGGAGTTCCAGATTTGGGCCATCCTTCTCTGTCCACAGAGAAGGGGAAGAGATAAAAGTGGGATCAGGAAGATCTTTAGATTCCCAAACTCTTCCAAGGGCTGAATGATCTACGGACGGCATATCTGGGGGTGCCCACCCCAACCGGAGGAGGCCACCTGCCCTCCTCGCATGGAACAGAGTGGGAAAACCTTAAGATCTCACCTGTTCCACACAACCAGAGCTCAGATTCAAGAGTTGAGAGCATCAATTGCTACCAGGTGACCTTGGATCCCAGTCTCCACTACAAGAAATGACCCTGAGGGGAAAGGTCACTTGTAGCAGCTTTCTGAGATAACCCCACTTTCAGACAGCCTGCCTGACTCTGGCAGCTCCTCCACCCACCCTAATTGGCCTCACTAAGGCGAGGAGTCCCAAACTGACATGGTGGCACATGCCTGTCACCCTAGCACTTGGGAGGCTAAAACAGAAGGCTGGCTGTAAGTTCCAGGCAAGCCTGAGCTAAAGTAAACAGTCCTGTACAGGCTCCACCCAACAGATGTGGATTCCCTTCCTAGCCCTGCCCTGGATTGCTGGGAAACCCTGGGACAGTGGGCCTCCTCTCTGGACCTCAGTCTCCACATCCCACCACCATGGCCTTGTGGTTCTTGACTATACTGATCATTCACATCACAGGCTCCAGGTGGAAGTTCATTCCTAGAAGTGCCCTTCTATCCTGCTTCCACTCAGGCTTCTCCAATCAACCCTCTGTAGATGATCCCCCACAAACAGAGGTAGGCCCTTGGCTCCACCACTCCTCCCCTGCTCACTTATTCCATCAACAATGAGGCCCTGAGAATCAGTGTGCATGATAATGCTCTGGGCCTCATGAAGGACAGCCTATGGCAAAGGAGTCCAGGAGGACAGACAGGGACTGTGTGACACAGTGAGGACTTCAAGGCTGGGGCAAGGATCCAGCAGGTCCAGGGCTCTGCAGTCAAGGGTAAACAGAAGCCAAGTGTCATGACACACATCATCCCACCAGCAGGGAGGTCCAGGTCAACTTGGACTACACAGTAAACCCCATCCAACAACAACGAGGATGATAAGAGAGGACTGTGGGGCTGCTGTAGAATTCATCCCAGCACAGGAGCACACGCTGGGCAACCAGGTGGACTGTAGCCCCCAGCAAGACTGACCTCTCAGACTCCGAGTGCAAAAGGAAATGCAGGGAACAGGGATGTGGCTGTCGCCCTGGCAGAAGCTGAGGTGCAGATGTGACTTTGAGCAGGATGACTCTGCCTCCCTCCAGGACGCCATTAAAGCGCCGGGCGTAGAAAGGAAGACTGTGCTCCAAGCAGCCTCCAGAGTCTGCCCAGGGACAGTCAACAGATGCCAAACAGTGCCGTGACTTCTCAGTTTCCAGACACTACACAGCTCTCCACCCAGCTCAGAGACCATCCTCTCCCCTCTGCCTGTGCTTTAACAGACCCTGGAAAGCCTGGGGGTGATCACCCCAAAAGGGTACCTCAGCTCAGCAGACTTGCCTGTCACACCCCGGGGCTACCTCCCACCTTCTGGAGAAGTCCACTCTGCAAGCACTCTCTGGGCCTTGAGAGACTCCTTTCCTCCATGCCCTGGGGCTGTCACTTTTTATCTTCCAGCCTGACTCCCCCTGCCTGGCCCACTGTCCCCTATCTGATGAACACAAGGTCCAGGACTTGAGTTTGAATGCAGTTGGCCTCCTCCTGGGGTGCTTCCAATCTCCTGTTATTCACTCCCGTTACCTCCTTCTCACTCTGGACAACCACTGGTGACATCAATAGCCTTGGTCACTGGCCACCTACTGCCTGAGTCCTTAGACAGCAGGCCCTGAGTTCCAGCATCTTGAGCTGAGGCCCAGTCAGCTGACAGGCACAGGAGTGCACTGGCTAGGTGAGAGGACCAGATCAAAGCTGTGTCTAGACAAGAAAGAGTGAAAGCCAGCATCCCCTCTGCCTGGCCCACTTGCCAGCACTAAGCCTCTCCCCTACTCAGAGGCCTCACCATTCCAAAGGCAAGGACACACCAGCATGGACTAGGCCAAGGAGGACCCAGGCTCTTCCTTGAAGAGGCCCTGCCTGACTAGAGCAGCAGGTTCCCAGTCTCAGGTCCAGGCTCTACTGAATGTCCATCTCAATGACAGAAAACCCTAGAGAGAACACACAGGTCAGTGCACTCATGTGCAAGCTCACACCGACACATCCACTCACCCACCCTCAGTCATGCTCACAGCAGTACTCGATCCTTCCTTTCCTGCCCATTG
>CABHPQ010162615.1:6825-20092 GCA_902168405.1 Peromyscus aztecus
CACACACACACACACACACACACACACACACACACACACACACACACCCGGGATCCAGGAGATCCAGCCCAAGGGCAGGCACCCTGCATAGCCCACCACACTTGGGCCTGCAGCGCCCTGGCCCCTTGGTGCTGGTGGCGGCGGGAGCTGCCAGCTTTTTGGAATTCCTAATCGCTCCTGGCCCCGGTGATTGGCTGTTCAGCTCTGACCCCACTTGGGCAGCCGCCTGGTTGGATAAAAAGGGAATCTCCTTGGGGCTCCAGAGCATTAGACACCGGAGGGGGCACCTGGGACCAACTTCGCGAAGCGGGTAGCCCGGAGGGGGGGGTTGGGGGAGCAAAAGACCCGCGGCCTCAGCCCCTCCAAAGAACCGGGAGATGACGGGGAAAACGGGGGAAGCGCTGAGCAAGCCCAAATCCGAGACAGTGGCCAAGAGTACCTCGGGGGGCGCCCCGGCCAGGTGCACAGGGTTCGGCATCCAGGAGATCCTAGGCTTGAACAAGGAGCCTCCCAGCTCCCACCCGCGGGCTGCCCTCGACGGCCTGGCCCCCGGGCACTTACTGGCTGCGCGCTCGGTGCTCAGCCCGGCAGGAGTGGGCGGCATGGGGCTGCTGGGGCCCGGGGGGCTTCCCGGCTTCTACGCGCAGCCCACCTTTCTGGAAGTGCTGTCTGATCCGCAGAGCGTCCACTTGCAGCCACTAGGCAGAGCGTCGGGGCCGCTGGACACCAGCCAGACGGCCAGCTCGGGTAGGTGAGGGCAAGGCTGCTCGCCTGCCACACTGCTTGGGAAAGCCGCAGCCCTGCCTGCGCCGTCGGCTCTCGCCAGCCGGCCGCGACCTCCCCTGGGAGGAAAAGTTCTCACAGGCCAACGGATCTCAGCCCAGGCCTAGAGTCAGAGGGGTCCCTGTCCAGCGACCCGGACTCAGAGGGTTTTCAGATTCAGCTTTTCCAGCCCCTGCTCAGTTCTTGTGAACTAGTGTCTGGCCTTGCTGGATCCCATCTCTGGGTTGGGGATCCTCCTGGATGCTAGGCTCCGGGTCGCATCATCTCCTAAGGAGCTAGCTGAAGGGCCCCAGCTCTGCTGCTCCAGGTATCCTGGCCTTGGGCAGGACCTGCGCTCCTGAAGCCTAATGTTGCTGGCGGGACAGGAAAGAGGAGCCAGCCCTGGCTCTTGCCCCTGTGTCCAAAGTTGTCCCCCACTTTCCTCCCCTCTTCTCCGTTCCAAACCTCTGTATTGCTTAGCTGAGGTTCGATTTCCTTCCCCCACTACGAACTGGGAAAATAAAGCCACTTCGGCGGCCAAAGGGCATCCATCAGATCCAACCTAAGCGCATCCTGTACTGGATCCTGATTTTTCTCTGGATCAGGGACCCTGGATGAGTTCCCCCTCGCCCGTTCAGGGCCACTTTCCTGGCGGTGTGTTCTAGCTCACCGGCTCTCAGTAATTCCCTAGATTTTTCGTGCCATTGTTTATTATGTATTAAGTGTAGAAGGAGAACGAAAAGTGGTTCGTCGCAGGCTCTCTGAACTCGAACAGAAAAACATTTTGTGGGTGCCACGAAGGAGGCAGCGAACCCGCAGTCCTCCAGACCTTTCCAGAGACCCAGCTCCCCTCCAACAAGCCTCCATTCCTTGGGTCAACTTTTCGACCTGGGACTTGCACTTGACAGGGCAGAGCTAAGAGTACCAACCCGGGTCCCTGAATCCTCAGTGTCTACCTCATTCTCCCACGTCCCTGCCTGCCAGCGCGCCTGGGCCTTGGTCTTTATTGCAACGAAATTTGTTCAAAATCTCTGGTTTCAGAAGCAGACCCGGGGAGGGTCAGCCTGGGCTAAGGGATGGGGACGGTCGCCCCGGCCCCGGAGGGATTGCTGGAGACTACAGGCCCGCGCGGCTCGCCCAGGCTGCAGAAGGTGGGGTCCTCACCTTTTTTTGCGGCTCTGCGGAGAGCACTCCCCATTCCACCTCCTGCCTCTCCGCTCGCTTTTCAGATTCCGAAGATGTTTCCTCCAGTGACCGAAAAATGTCCAAATCGGCTTTAAACCAGACCAAGAAACGCAAGAAGCGGCGACACAGGTAAGGGCCGCACAGTTCTTGCCTGCTCCCATCCCCAGCTTCCTTTTCCCCGGCCGGGTCACCCAGATTTTGTTCTCTGCGGATCGCAGATGTGAGGGCCCGGGCTGCACCTAAGACACCTGCATGGTTTGCCGGAGCCTGCCCCGGGGGCCCTGGCACCCGCTGAGGGTGACTGAGTGTCAGCCCGGGCAGCCGCACCTTTTCTGCTTTCTCCTTGCGCTGGAGAAAGGAAAAGACCAGCTGGGGCCAGATCTGAGCTGGAGAGGCGTCGGCGGCCCCAGATCCCTGCACTGACCCGGCCTGAGAGCCACAGACCCGGTGGAGAGCAGATAGACTCCCACCTCCCGCTGGAGCCGGGTCCGTGCAAGCTCGGCCCTGGGCGTCCCGTTCCCCTTACACTGGCCCTGTATCGTCAACTCTCCAGTTTTCTATTGCGATCGTTCCCCTTCAAACTCCAGTGACAGCTACACGGATGGACCTTTGCTTTCGGCCTCTGCTCGTTTGTGCTATTGAGCGGGTCGCTAGCCTCCCGTGAGCCTCAATTTCCTAGTCTGGAAGATGGGGAAGAAAGCGAACGATCTGGTTCCACCTGCGGAGACCGGAGTGGGGTGGAATGCATTGGTGTACAATCTAAGGAGAGTTGGTCAGCTCCTGGGGATCCGTGCATTCTTCTGGCCTCCTGGGGCACCACGTGCATGCACCACGTACTGATAAGCAGACAAACACACATATTTTTAGTGTGAAACAAAATGTCTTTAAATAGACGTCGTGAGTCCAAAGTTAAAAATTCAATGGGTCTATCCTAAGAAGTATGCTCCCTCCTCCACCACCCCCACCCCACCCCCGGAAGGGAGGGGTGTCCGACTCTCATTCATTTCAGCGACAACACTAATTCGTTCCTGGTGGAAATCCTCAGGCGATTTTTTTAAGCTAGGGCAGGCCAGAGAGACAAAAAAACAAACTGAATTTCTGGGAGTGTGGTTCCCAGGTCTCTGTCCCTGCACTCCCTAGCTGGCCGGTTTCTTCACTTTTCTCTCTGTCCTAACCCAGGTGGGGAGGCCCCAGGGACAGCTCCCCGCTGCCGCTCTCTCTGGCCCGTGGTCCCATCGCATCCTCTTTTCTCCCCCGAATTTGGTCTCTGTCTCTGCATCCTCTCCCCTGCCCTCCCCGCTCCGTGCTTCTCTGCGTCTTGAATTTCCCTAGCCTCCCCCACCCCCAAAGGTCATCACTGACTCTCTTTCCTGACCTCGAAACAGGTTCTGGCTTAAGTGAAAGTGAACTTCAGCTTGGGTCTCAGGGGGACCTCCTTTCATTCTCTGGGCAGCTAGAGGCTTTAGTTCAATTCGTTTTATTCTTTTCTTAAATTTGTATTTGTTACTATTATGTGTGCATGTAATGGGGGTGTGTGTGGGTGAGGGTGAGGGGACTCATTTTCTCCATGGAAACGTACCTGGTGGTCGGTCTGAGGACAACTCGGTGGAGTTGATTCTCTCCACCTTTTTGTGGGTTCCGGGGAATCTACTCATGTCTCTAAGGTTGTGCTGCAAGTGCTTTTCCTTTAATGTTTAGACATTTTACCAGCCCAGTTTATTTTAAACGGAAAAAAAAATAATTATTAGTCCAGTCACTGGTCTTTTAAAAAAAAATCATCCAACAAATATTAATTAAAACATTATCTATGGGATCTGGCAGACCCCAGAGGAATCTTCTGTGCTGGGGTAAGGTCAACATGGTGGTGGTGGGGGGCGGGGGGTGCTCTGCTCTTATTCTAGGGTTGGAGAGCCCTGGAAAGAGCATTCCCCAAACTCGGGCAGTACTGGAAAGTGCTGGGAAGGCATAAGGACGTCTCACTTTGCTGTCCACATAGAAACAAGCAAGGTAGCCGAAGCTCTGAGTCCGTACCTAAAGTCCCTCGTTCCCATCCTTTCTGATAGAGAAACATTTGGGGTTTGGGTGGGTTGGGAGCCAGGTAGAACACCAACATCAGAGAACTAGCTGCCAACTGGGTGTCTGTCTTTTTCTGGCGCATGAAGGTAGCAGATAATCGGAAAGAATGGCTTTAGATTTCGGGCGGGGATGGGGGGGCATAGAAAAACAAAGCATATTCCCTGAGCTTCAGTCTTTGAGGATTTTGAGGAAGAGCCCCTGGAGCCCTGTGATGAGACCTGCGCTTCAGGAAGCAAACCAGTTTCAGCAGAACTTGGGGGGGGGGGAGGCCGCACAGTAGACCAGGGATGCAGCGCAGTGGTGACCCAGCTCCGGGATTTTGTTCTTGGGAAAACTGCAGATCCTCTTGCAAGAGATCCTGTGCTCTACCTCAGTCAGGAACAGAGTTTGCCGACTCTTGGTGGGGGATGGGACCCTCCTTGAAGGGACCCTGTGGTTATCAATGGGAAGACCAGCTCTGAGGTAGGAATGAGAGAGGCTTGAGGGATTTAAGGTTTGCATCTTTCTGTCTGTTTGTCTTTCCTTCTTTCTTATTCTCTTAGTTTTTAGTTTGTTTTTATTTTCTTGCAATATAGTCCTGGCTGGCCTGAACTATGTTGATCAAGCTGGCCTTGAACTTGCTGTTTCTCCCACCCAGTTCTCCAATGGCAGAAGCACAGAGCAGTCCCTACTACACCCGAATTTTGTTTCGAATGGGACTCTTTCAAGTACAGAAAGGCCCTTAAAAACTCTAAATGATCCGCAGTCAGCTCCCTTCCTGGCCAGGCCACACCAGTGTTCCTCAGTTTCTCTGGTTTTAAAAGGGACTTGCATATTTTGATTACTTATTGTGATGATCTGCTCAAGAGATCTCCAGCAAGTCAATAGGGAGAAACAGAGAGCTGCAGATCTTCAAAATCCTGAAGAATTAACTTTTTTCTTTCTTTCTTTTTTCTTTCTTTGCTTGTTTTGTTTTGAGACAGGATCTCACTGTGTAGTTCTGGCTAGCCTGATGTACACTGGACTGGCCTCTAACTAACAGAAATCTGCCTGCTTCTGCCTCTGTACTAGGATTAAAAGCATCACTACCACACCCAGCCCATGAATTAATGTTCTATGCACATAAGAATTCCACATATTGCCACCAAAAGACTAGACAAAATAATTTAAAAGCAAACTAGTCATTTTTTTTTTATAAAGAACACAACCTCTGTCTCTCTCACCCTGTATAATATCCCTGGATATATTGAAGTCCATATTAGCTCTAGAAATGGGGCTTATATGTGCATTTTTTCTATGCACTGGAGAGGGAGGGCACAGTAGGGAGACGCTCTAAAAATAAACCCTGTGCCGGCCCCAGGGTCCAAATCTCAGAGGATCAAGAAGGGACACGCCCCTTTGTACAAGTTCTGTTTGTAGAAACTGGACCTGTCGTCTATGAGGGTGTAAGATAAAGGCCAGGTAAATGCAGCAAATATAAAATCTGTGGAGAGAGCTTGCAGCTGTAGGTGGGTGGTTCCTAGGTTACTCTAAAAGGAGGGTTATGAACGCCTTAATATCGGAGGCTTGTTATTTGCCCATTTTCCTGGGGTGAGAGAATGTAGCTTTTGTCAGCTTTTTGTTGTTGGTTTTTTGTTTGTTTGGTTGGTTTTTATTTTATTTTATTTTGTTTTTTTGAGACAAGGTCTCTCTACACAGGCTGTCCTGAAACTCACTATGTAGACCAGGCTGGCCTTGAACTCACAGAGATCCGCCTGCCTCTGTCTCCCAAGTGCTGGGATTAAAGGTTCATCACATCTTAAAATGGGTCAGTGGGAACCATTCTGGGGGTAGGAGAGGGGATGGTACATCCTGGCACTTACCTGTGAGCGATTGACCCTGTGTGGTGGGTCTGGGTAGTAGCAGTGCTGTGCACAGGTGGAGAGGGGAGTGGGTGGGGGTGGGGAGGGAGGAGGGAGAGGTCAGAGGTGTGTGAGACACCATTCTCACTGGACAAACTATCCAAGTGAAGCTGCTTTTAGCCTTTAAAGAGAATCTTTACATTTGTCTGGTGGGGAGGAGCTCAGGATGCAGGTCCAGTGGACCAAGGCTTTATTCATCTGATGAGACCTCCTCTTTGGCTTGTGGGGGAGGAAGAATGACTTTCAATATTCAGTATTCTAGAATTTTCTTCTTCTTCTTTTTTTGTATTTTTTGTTTGTTTGTTTTTTGAGACAGGGTTTCTCTGTGTAGTTTTGCGCCTGTCCTGGATCTCACTCTGTAGACCAGGCTGGCCTCGAACTCACAGAGATCTGCCTGGCTCTGCCTCCTGGGTGCTGGGATTAAAGGCAAGTGCTGCCACCACGACCTTAGAATTTTCTTCTTAACACACTTTTCCCCCAGAGTGTTTCCAGAAAGATTCTGAATGAAATGTCGCCGAAGCTAAAGTAATGGGTGCCCATGACCAGGATGGTGTGGGACCTCTGCCCTGGATAGGGAAGAGGCTAGAGGGTCAGTGTGTGTGTGTGTGTGTGTGTGTGTGTGTGTGTGTGGAGAGAGAGAGAGAGAGAGAGAGAGAGAGAGAGAGAGAGAGAGAGAGAGAGAGAGAGGAGTTGATTGTGACCAGGGCACAGGAGAGAGACATCCTGCCTTCTCCAAGACAGGCAGGCTCTTTCAGTACCAGGGTTCTGAGTTCTGATCTTGCTCCCCTCAGGACAATCTTTACTTCCTACCAGCTGGAGGAGCTGGAGAAGGCATTCAACGAAGCCCACTACCCAGATGTCTATGCCCGGGAGATGCTGGCCATGAAAACGGAGCTGCCAGAAGACAGGATACAGGTAACAGTGGCTAGCCCTTCCAGCCGACTGGAGACACCTGGAGACGTCTATATCCCCAGGGGCAGGTGCCCATCCCATCTCACGTCTATGCCCTTCCCTGGGGGAAGGACCATTTGCCAATGACCCTGTCCTCAGTAAAAACCATCGAGTCAAGTCTATTAAGCAGACAGGTATTTGCTGAATACCTACCATGTAAGTGAACTGTAGGTGGACAAGAGTCTTGGTAGATGTCTCGCCTGCTCTTCTAAAATGTAGGCTTCCTGTGCTGGGGATACAGTTCAGTGGTGGCGTGCTTTGCCTAGTTTGAGTGAGGTCTTGGGTTCTGTTCCCAGTAAAAACCAAATCAAACCCCAAACCCAAACGAAGAAAATGCAGATGGTAGGCTTCCTGAGAGTACGTTGTAGAGACCGTGAGGAGGCCTTATGATGAGAGAGAGCGTTGATAAGGGTAGGGGCTTCCCGAGCGAGCCTATTAGCATGTGTTTTTTTTGTTTTTTGTTTTTTGTTTTTTTTTGGTTTTGGTTTTTCGGGACAGTGTTTCTCTGTGTAGCTTCCCACCTTTCCTGGATCTCGCTCTATAGACCAGGCTGGACTCGAACTCACAAAGATCCACCGCCCGGGCAGCACATGGCTCTTTTAAGACCAGAGGTAGGACCAGGTGGCTGAGAGAGGAAGCTGGCTTTTGCCTCTAACCCTAGCCGGCTTCTCCTCCTCTCCCCTACCCTTCACTTCCTATTCCTCGTCACTGCATCCAGCTGCAGCTCTGTGCTCCCCTCATGACCTGGCAGCTGTTCCCACCTGCAGCTCCTGTTCAGTGCTTCTTCCTGGACTGGCCCAGAACCCCAGAACGTGACTGGGTACACATACCCTCTAGTGGGACTCACCAAGCCCCTCCTCCTCCCCTGGGTGGTTGTGTGGCATAACCAGCCACTTTTCTAGGTTGGTGTGCCCAGCCCAGAAACCCCAGGATATAGGAACATCTTGAGGCCAGAGAATTGAGTGGGATGGGTAGAGTATCTCCAGAACTGATTCCAGGTACATCTTAGCCTTAAATGAAAGCTGCTCCAGGCAGGCCCAGAGGGTGGATTCCTGCTTTTACAGAACTGGTGGGGGAGGGGGTTAGGGAGTGGAAGTGTGGGAAATGGGGGCGTGTGGATGTTGGGGGGTGTGGAGATCAGGTCCTGACTTCCTGATGCTGTTGCCTGCCCAGCTTCTGCCTCTCTGTCTCCAGTGGAGGTTCTTTCTGTCAGCAGGTGCTTGGTGGAGGGGAGCATCCCAGGTGTGCTAGAGAAGGAAGCAGGGGCTATGGGTTGTTCTGACTAGAGAACCAGAGAATGAAAAACGAGGCCAGGCCGGGCAGTGGTGGCACACGTCTTTAATCCCAGCACTCGGGAGGCAGAGGCAGGCAGATCTCTGTGAGTTCAAGGCCAGCCTGGTCTACAGACCTAGTTTCAGGACAGTCAGGGCTACACAGAGAAACTCTGTCTCAAAAAACCAAAAAAGAAAAAAAAAGGGGGGGGGGGGAGGGCAGGAGCTGTTTTTCCAAAAGAGATTTCCTTTCACTAGAAATCAATTCAGAATTTCAGCTCCAGGCTTTAGGCATTGACACGAACAATAAGCTCAATTATCCATAAGCAGCTTATGCTTATCTGTGGAGACCTGGGAATGTTTATTCTCACCCAGTTGAGTTCTAGCAGGGGTGATCTGGGTGGGTGTTGCCTCTGAACTGTTTGTGTGTGCACACGTGTGCGTGGGGTGACGGTGTGCTCTGTAAACCGAGGCCTGGTTTGGCTGGTCTTCTCCTTCTGGCCTTCATTAGCATCAAGCTGGCCATTCCAAGTGGCTTGGAGGCCATTGTTGACAGGCCCACGTTTGCACTGCTCATTAGTGAGAAGGAGCCGCTGCCTCTCTAGTGTGCTGTCTAATCTCTGTTGGGCTGTGGTGTGGTGGGCAGGGCTGTGGGAAGCCGGAACCTCCCCTGTCACTGCCCTGTAAATGCTCCCAACAGGCCCAGGCTAGCTCATTAAGTCACCTGGAGGTTGTCCATTGGGAGGGGTTCAAAGTCTCCATAGCCAGCACAGGGAGGGGTGGGGAGTAGAGAGCATACATTGTTCTGCGACGGCTGACTACGCATGGGTGGATAGAGGAGAGATGAGACCAGAGTCTTGCCAATCTTCTGGGCACCACATAGCTAAGTGCTGCCCCCTACAGGAGTTTATGAGCGATTAAGTGGTCTTGCCCCCAGCAACTTAACCAAGGGGTTTAGGAAAGGTCTTGATGTGTATTGGTAACAAATCCAGGTATTTCAGAGAAGTTGTCGCGTGCCAAGGGTGTGTGAGGCAGGGGCTGGTGACAGTGATTGCAGAGCCAGACTCCTGCGTTCACAGCCAGGCAGCTCCTCCCAGAGTCTCCTTGTACTCGTGGGATTAGAGTGCACATACCCCATCCCTTGTGCAGATCCAACAGGCTGAATGCGAACAGAGTTCAGATCAGTGAGGGACATGTGTCCCTGCTCACTCAGAGTCAGCTCTGCTCTCCTTAACCCTTGGTGACAAGTGGCAGGGTAGAGACCAATGGCCTCCTTTAGAACTGGGAAATGAAAGTCGACAGCTTCGAGTGCTCGGTAGCTAGGAACTGGAGGGTGTAAGGCTGGAACGTGGGTCTGAAAACCCACCCTCTGCCTTGGGCTTCTTGGGTTTGAAGAAGCTGAACCCAAATCTGGAAGAACGAAGGTGATTTGAGTTCAGAAGTGGGGTCTGGGCGTGCTGATAGGTGGAGCTAATGTATCTGAAGATGGATTGCTAGCACTTGAGTACCGCATGCTCCAACACTGGGTCAGCAGTAGGCTGTGTGTGCGTGCGTGTGTATGTGTGTGTGTGTGTGTGTGTGTGTGTGTGTGTGTGTGTGAGAGAGAGAGAGAGAGAGAGAGAGAAGAGGAGTCCATAGAATCAGGAGTTTACAGGTCAAATGGAACAATGATTGGTTTGGGTTTAGGTTTTGGTGATGGTGGTGGCATGGAATAGAACCCACGCCCTCCTGCATACTCGCCCAGCACCCTACCCCTGAGCTACCAGAACAGGAGCAGCGCTGTCAGGATCACCGGCTGTCACCAGGCTCTAGGCTGCCGTTGATGGCATGGGAGTGCAGGCTGAGTTTAACAGCCCTAAGTAGACAGTTGGGAAGCTGAGCCCCTGCTCACCCAAGCCAAGTCAACTCACGGTCTAGCTGAGGCTTCCTGCCCAGTTTAATGAGAACCCGCAGCACACACGTGACGCTGGGCACACCTCACACACGTGACACTGGGCACACCTACTTCCTTCTTTGTTCCGCTGTCAGCAAAGTCACAGGCTGAGCCTCATATGACTCGTTCGTAAAAATAACATTTCCCCACATTCCTCCCTCGCTGAAGGTGTTGTGATCTGGGGCCTTTACTGAATACTCACCCCTGCCCTCGGCGGTCAGTGCCTGGCACGTCTTGGGGCATTTCATCCTTCCGCACCAGATGAGTCTGGTGTTAGTTTCATACCCATTTTCTGGATGAAGAAACTGAGGGGCTGAGAGGTCAAGTTGATAGAAAGAGGCTAGGCTTCGGAGCCCAGTTCCACTGCTGTCCCACGAGATGAAATGACACTCTCTGTACAAACTGTAACTGGGGTGAGTGGCAGTGAGTGAGCCAGGCCTCAGTGGGCAGCTCTGGGCTGGGGATGTCGTGATGTGGGGCACACTGGGGACAGAAGAGGTTCTAAGTCACCACAACAGATTTGGCCACACGGTTCTCTTTATGTATCAAGCTTAGAATGTATGTTCTGGAAGCCTCTTCAAGATGTCAGTCCTGGGGAAGAGGAAATGGAGTTCCAGACTAATCTTATCTTCTCTGAGGTCACAGGTTACTAGAACTACAAGAGGGGGCTATATACATGGTTTGGGGGTCTTGGTTTTTGGTTTTGGTGCTAGGGATGGAACCCAGGGCCACGCCCGTGTTTGGCAAGCGTATGACCATTCAGCTTCACAGATCCCTGGCCCTGTGGGTTTTTTTTTCAGATTTATCTTTAATTTTTATTATGTGTTTAACTGTATGCACAGTGTCTGCGGAGGCCAAAAGAGGGCGTTGGAGCCCCTGGAACTGGAGTTACAGGCAGTTATGAGCCACCACGTGGGTGCTGGGAACTGAACCTGGGTCCTCTGCAAGAGCAGCCAGTCCCCTTAGCCACTGAGCCAACTCTCCAGCCCCCTTTGGCCCTCTTTTTTTTTTTTTTCAAAGATTTATTTATTTATGATGTACACAGAAGAGGGCGCCAGATCTCATTACAAATGGTTGTGAGCCACCATGTGGGTGCCGGGAATTGAACTCAGGACCTCTGGAAGAGCAGTCAGTGCTCTTAACCTCTGAGCCATCCCTCCAGCCCCCTTCGGCCCTCTTTTAAAGTACATAATTTTTCTTCTTTAAAGCCTAATTTTTATTTTCAATTTTTGTGTGTGTTTGGGGGTGCTTGTGGTGTAGATGCGTGTGGGGGTGCGGTGCATGCACTTAGGCGTGTTCCCAGAGACCAGGGGGGAAGGTCAGGTGGCCCATCCTACCACCCACTCCATGTCTTATTTCCTCCAGACAGGGTCTTTCCCTGAATTTGGAGCTAGACTGGCAACCAACAGCCTCAGCAATCCTCCTGCCTCAACCTCCCAAGTGCTAGGATTATAGGCAAGTGCTGTACCAGTCCTGGCTTTATTCTCTTAATTGATTACTCTGTTATTGTTCTTAACGAAAGATACCTTGTTAGAGAAAAGCAAATATGCAAAGTGGATGGATACAGTCTCACAATGCTCTTAGCAACTTACTGTGTGGGAAAGGTGAGTATGGATAACCTGGCTAGCATTATTCCACTTTGGCTTTATTATTATTATTATTATTATTATTATTATTATTATTATTTTATTTTTAGACCTGGTCTTGCTATGTAGCCCAAGCTGGCCTGGAATGTGAAATCCTCTCGCCTCCCCTCCTCAGTGCTGGGGATGTTAGGGATGTATCACCGTACCCACCTAACTCTTCTAACATTCCCTTGACTGGAGACCACTTTAGAACAGGCATGATTGAAGCTAAGCACGGTGGCCCACCTGTGATCCCAGCATTCGGGAGGCTAAGCCAGGAGGAGCTGGAGTTTCATCACAGCCTGGATTCCATTGTCAAGGCCAGCCTTGGAAACACAGTGAGACTGTTCACCCCATCCTCAAAGTTCTATTCCAGAAGTTCAAGGTAGCTGTCCTGATGGGAAAGGGTTTGTAGGATTCTGGGTTGGTATGCTTATTAGTACTTCTTTTATGTATACAAGTATTTTGCCTGCATGTAGGTCTGTGCACCATGTGTGCCTGGTGCCTCCGGAGGTCATAGAGGGCATTGGATCCCTTGAAACTGGAGTGACAGATGGTTATGAGCCACCATGTGGATGCTGGGAACTGAACCCAGGTCTTCTATAAGAACAACCAATGCTCTTAACTGTGGAGTCATGTCTCTATTTCCTTGTTTATTTATTTATTTTTTTTTTACAGTGCTGGGAATTGAACCCAGGGCCTTGTGCGTTCACAGACAACTTTTTAGAACACCCTTGTGGCATCCCTATGCCCATCAATCCAGATTGAATTGGTCTGGAGTAGAGCCTTGGTGTCTGTGTTTCAAATCTCTCCAGGTGGTTGCTTCTGTATGCAGTTGGTGTAAAAACACCAAGTCTTGGGCATAGGATAGGGTTGTAAGTGGTTTAAAGGATGTGGAAGGTAGTGTAGTGTGGGGTGACAGAGGTGAGGGTGGGGAAGGAAAGAAATGCATCATGGTAAACAGAAAGACGCTGCTTTCAGAGTTCTAGAAATATGGGCCGAGCTGCCCCCTAGTGGGCATCGAAGACCATGACAAGCTTGATCTTTAAGCCTATGCAGGATGGCATGGGAGAAGTCTGCTGAAATACGGTGTCAGAAGTTTACGTGCACTGAGCAGACTGAGGTAGAAAAACTGCTGTAAGGTAGGATGACTACCATGAGTCAGAGCCCATCCATGGCTACATTCTACATCTCAAAAAGCCCCCAACAATCAAGGTGTGGTGCCACACACCTTAATTCCAGGGCTCAGAAGAGAGGCAAGTGGATCTCTGGGAGTTCCAGGCCGGCTTGGTCTACATAGGAAGTTTCAGATCAGCCACAGCTATATACTGAGACTCTGTTTCAAAGAAGAAAAAAAGCCAGGCATCGTGGCACACGCCTTTAATTCCAGCAAATCTCTGAGTTCGATGCCAGCCTGGTCTACAGAGTGAGTTCCAGAACAGTCAGGGCTACCCAGAGAAACCCTGTCTCAAAACAAACAAACAAATAAAAGAGTCTAGTTTGGGTTACCTATCTCAAAACAAATTA
The DNA here is from genome assembly GCA_902168405.1 of Peromyscus aztecus. NCBI lineage: Eukaryota > Metazoa > Chordata > Mammalia > Rodentia > Cricetidae > Peromyscus > Peromyscus aztecus. The sequence goes on from CABHPQ010162615.1 coordinate 20,036, forward strand.
ACCCCTAAACACACACACACACACACACACACACACACACACACACACACACACACA
>CABHPQ010162616.1:0-33004 GCA_902168405.1 Peromyscus aztecus
GTCAGACACTGGGAAATAAGTGGTCATGGAGAAGGCACAGTGAGTTCCGGGCAGGGGATGGGTGCTTCTTGGAGTATGTGGGGCTCAAGCTGGCTCTTCCAGGAGTGGGGCTCAGGAACTGGGAACTTCTGGTCAGCAATGGGCCTATCCTGCTTCTCTAGGTTCCTAAAGAGCAGACCCAGAGTCAAGGATTTCTGATGGTTAGTTTGTTAATGTGTCAGGGATGGTCAAGGCTGAAGCTGCTGTTCTGGAGCCCTCTGCTTTCTCACTGAGTGAGAAGGAAGCACCGAGGGACTAATGAGGTTTCAGTACCAGCCCTGCACTTCACCTCCACTGGAATGATTTACATTGTGTGTCACTAATAACAGGGAGTTAAAAGATCCCTGGCCAAAGCTGGAGATTCTCACACTTTACATTATAGGTATTAGCAGACCAGAAACCACCAAGTACCACTGCATGCCACTGACCCCTAAGGCTTCTGAGTTCCTAGGTGTGGGTGACACAAAGATCTCCAGTGAAGTCTGGGAGCTGTTAGAGGCAATGGACTATGACAGAGACTGTCCCCTTCCTGGCTCTGGATGTCCTGGGCTGTCAGTGAGGGTGGCTTTGTGAATCTGGTCCATCAACATGAAGGTCCATAGCATCCAGCAAGTGACTTGGGCATCTCAACACCACCTGAGTGCTTGTGAACAATGCAAATTTTCTTCTGTCTTCTGAAACTACATGGCCAAGGACTTTGAAGCCAAGTTGCATCCTGTGCAGAGTAAATAAGCCAGAGGAGGCTGTTGTAACCACTCATCCCAATGGCACAGGTTGGGGTGGGTTTGGATATTACAAGACAGGAGTTCTAGAACCTCCCAAGACCCTGAGGATATGCATCTATCGACCCAGTGCAATCAAGGCAGAACTGCATACAGATGTCTTCACAGAGCGGTTGGAATCTCAGGTGAGAGTCTAATGACCTCTCCAATCTCTCTTCTGAGGAAATGTCAGCAGTCCACAGGCTTCTCCTGTTGCTCTCTTGCAAGTGGGCACAGATGATCTGATCATGGTAGCTGTTTTGTTTGGAGGACCATACTCCAGAACACCTGTCTTGAAATATCACTGCTCATGTTTTGCCGTAAGTCTTAAATCTGATTGTCTAAGGCTTAGATTATTACTGTACTAACAGCATGTTGGATCTGGCTTTTCTGCAGTCCACCAGGAAAGAACATTTCTGGTCCATGAAGACCATTGAGAGTCCTACCCCCTTGGAGTTACCTCCCTGGCATCTGAGAATGACTTGGGGGCGATGCTACAGTCAGTTTCTGTTGAAGACCTGGTCACTGGCTCTACCAAGACGAATGAGGTCTTGTTGACTGAGCCTGGGCTGACAAGACACTGGCCTGTCAACTTGGCATTGAATGGACTACACATGATATGGTTGGGCCCACCATATTTGACACCAATCAGGTGGTTTCTAGGGGTCATGGGAGTGTACATGACTTTGTATACTTGTGGGGTTTGCTGGCGATCCATTTTGACCTTGGTGGTCCTTCAGTGGCAATAGATAATGTTTCTGGGTCTGTTGAGTGGTTTTGATAAAGAATTCTTGTGGTACCCTCCTCAAGCCCAGAACTTTAGGCTGACACTGGAGCATGATTCCCTGCTTGGCCAGGCCCCCCCAACATGCACTTTGAAAGGGATCCCATGACTCCCATTGAACTCAACATTGGTTATCTGGCCCTAGTTCAGACACATGGCATTCCTCCACTGCTCCTGAGGGTTTATGCACCTTTGCATCAAGCTTTCTTTTTGCATCATTCAGCCTTATAGAAAAGGATGCTGGCTGGTTAAATTTTAATCCTGATTCCAACAGCTCATAACAGTGAGGCAGTGAGTGTCATCTGGATGTGATGATGAGCATCAGGTAGGGTCTATCAGGGATGTGCTCATGGTTAAACTTCATAGACACCTCGTAGTTACCAGGCTCTTGGGCAATATAAGAAATACCACATGACACATTTTTTTATGGTCAACAAATGTAATTTCTGCCTTTCTAGGCCCTTAACTGCAATGGAGAGGCCTCCAGACCCTGCTTTCCAAGTCATGCTATTGAACTCAGCTGGGTGCCTGCTTCTCTCCTCTCCAAGCCAGGGTCTCCTGCCTGGACCTTGTGAGCACTCCCTTCACCAAGGGACACCATGGGAACTGGAAGGGGTTTCCTGTTACATGCTGTCTGTGGTATTGTACACTGATTATGTGAATGCCCATCTCCTGACACAAATTGGACACAGTGAGAGTTCTTCCCCCCAGATACAATCTCCACCTTGGGCGACATGGCCAGAGGGGCTGGGGACATGGGCAGATATGTCACTGCTGTTGACTTCTGGGATCTTCAGGTTCAGGTCACAGATACTGCCTACTGTGGCCACAGATAGAGCCTAGCTGGTCTAAGTGATGCACTCTGACTCTTCCCTTGCCCATGATCTTCACAGTGAATGGACTTCTAGCCACATGCTCATCAGCAAATTTGGTAGAGATGATATAGACCCCAGGCACAGTGGGGAGGTAGGATACCTTGCAGGCAGTGTACTCCAGGTCGTTTATCTGGATGTCCACATTGCTGGGTCCTTCTACCACCAAGGACATACCACCATAACCTGCATATCTTGTGTCCACAACTATGTAAGATATCTCAAATACCTGGCTTTCTGATAGGCTTCAGTCATAGACTTTGGTGCAGCACAAATTGTCAGTTTCAGACTGGACCACCATAATGGATATGGGGCTCTGGCCACGTGGTTGCCATTCTTGATGCTGACTAGAGATTTACCCACCTCTCAGAGGATGAAAGAAATGCCAATGTGGCTGTTGGGCAGCCTCTTCAGCAGACAGGGCTTGTCATGTCCAGATGGGGCTTGATCCTGGCTGTCATGTGTTGAGGTCAGTCTCACTGATGTCCAGAAGGAAGTTGGCAGCTGATCCTAGCTTCACTTGTGAGTAGTGTCTGCTATCATCTGTGATCTTGACAGTGAAGGGGCTGCCAGGGATGTGCTTCTCATTATGCTTGACCAGGATGCTGTAGTCACCGGGCAGGGTGGCCAAGTAGGTCACTGTACATGTCCCACCTTTGTTGTCAATGCAGCTGATGTCTGCTTTTGAGGGTCCCTCAGTAGCAAAATCCAGACTACCTTCTCCTGCATCTTCTGTGACAATGGTAAATGAGGCGTTTTTGTTGGCTACTCCGTACATAGGGCCTAGACCGTATGCAGAAAGGCTCCCACTGTTGTGTAGTTCACATAGAACAGGAGAGGGCTTTCAGGGATGTGGCTGCTCATGTATTTGATGTGCATCTTGTGAAGCCTGACTTCAGTGTGGACATATCTGACAGTGACCATGCCATCTTTGTTGTCCATGATCTTAGGTGTAGCTTTCTTCCCAGAGGCATAAACCCCTCTCCTGTGATTTCTCCTTTCCTGACAGCAAATGAAATCACCAAGTCAAAGGGCTTAAAGCCTAGGTCATTCACTGACTGGAACATAGGCCTCTTCAGTCACATAGTACCTAAAGGACATGCATTTACTTGGGCCTGCTCCATGGCTATGACTTCTCTATCAGTGGCCATGACTGTGAAGAGGCTGTTGGGAATATCAACACCACAGAAGAGCACGTGGATCCCATAGGTGCCTGGCTTGACTTCTCTATCAGTGGCTATGACTGTGAAGAAGCTGTTGGTTATATCAACACCACAGAAGAGCACGTGGATCCCATAGGTGCCTGGCTTGACTTCTCTATCAGTGGCCATGACTGTGAAGAGGCTATTGGGAATTTCAACACCACAGAAGAGCACGTGGATCCCATAGGTGCCTGGCTTGGCAGCAGTGTAGAAAATGTCATAGGTGCCATCTTCATTTTTGATGATATCGGCTTCAGCCTCTGTGACATTCAGAATCATGCAGGCCACTTTCCCCTTCCCAGCAGTCTTGGCATCCAGTACGAAGCCCATTTTCTCGCCAATTTTCACAGTGGGGGCAATCTCGGGACCTGTGGCCAGGCATTTGCTGGATCCACCTGTCTACATGGCCCAGATAAGGTAAGGAGAATGTTGTCTCCACTACAGCCACCCTGATTACATAGTGTCTGATCTTATCAGAGATCTAGGTAATGGCATATGTGTTTTTGTTGTGGGCAGTGGCTCTTTGAGGTTTTCCTTCTTGGTCTGTGATCTGGACAGCCAGTAAGCCTTCATCAGCATCTCTGGCATCAATTGCAAACTCCACAGGTAGGCTGTCAGGCACCCCATAGGAACTGAGGCCTGGTCCAGAGGCAGTCACTTTTCTGGCATCCTATGCATGAAGGACCTTGACCTTAAAGGGACTTTGAAGGATCTCATCATCAGTATATTTGATGAAAACAATGTAGGGCCCCTCCTGAGATGGGGTAGTACTTTCCTCATGTCTGTCTTGACCTGTCTTGAGCATTGGTGTATTTAGATCTCCTGAAGCTTAAAAGAACCTTCTTAAAGAGATTAAAAAGTTTAGATATGTTCATTATTATTATTTGTGGTCTGTACTGAATCCATATGCCATATACCCACGGTATTCAGCGCCAACCAAACCTCGGCCACTGCAATAGCCCTGGCCAGCCCCGAGCACCGGCTACACCCCTTCACTTTGGCTGTTAAATTTAGTCTGAAATTTTTCTGTAAAGAAGTAACTTGGAGAGTAGACTCTGCCTTTTTATCAGACAAAGGAAGGCAATTGATTCCAAAGTATACATAATTAAAATAGAGCCCTGGCAGCAATTAAGGCATGGCATAGTTTTATCTATAGAGAGAAGCTTAAACATTTTTAAATTTAAATTTAAATTTTAGGGGACTAAGTAAGGAATTGATCATATTAATATTTGGAATACTTATTGAAGGGTTCACAACTCGCCCCCACGGTTGGGCGTGTTTGCATATGCCTGGCCGACACTTCTGCCTAGCCAGTTCCAGGTCAGGATAGCCATTTCCAGGTCAGGGCGTCTCTCATAACCAGGATGCCCGGCGCACCTGAACACTTCCGCCTAGCCAGTTCCAGGTCAAGATAGCCATTTCCGGATCAAGGTGTCTCACGTGACCAGGATCCGTGATGTCACATGGCTACGCAGGTGCGCACGTGGCTACGTGATCTACATCGACCTGTGCATGCCCCACCTTTAAAAACCGCTGCCATGTCCTGGATTCTCTCTCACCCTCTCTGTACACATGCTTCCCCAAGGCCTGGGCACTTTCTGTCCCTTTCCTCTCAATAAACTCTTTTTTTTTTTTTTTTTTTTTTTTTGGTTTTTCAAGACAGGGTTTCTCTGTGTAGCTTTGCGCCTTTCCTGGAACTCACTTGGTAGCCCAGGCTGGCCTCGAACTCATAGAGATCCGCCTGCCTCTGCCTCCCGAGTGCTGGGATTAAAGGCGTGAGCCACCACCACCACCACCAAGCTCAATAAACTCTTATTAGCGGATTCTGTCGTGTTTCGTGACATTTCCTTGCAGGGTAACTGAAGGGTTCACAACACGCCCCAAGGTCGGGCATGTTTGTACATGCCCAGTGGACACATCCGCCCGGCTAGTTCCAGGTCAGGATAGGCATTTCCTGTTCAAGGCGTCTGGTAACCAGGGTGACCGACGACCCGGACACATCCGCCTGGCCAGATTCCAGGTCAAGATAGCCATTTCCGGGTCAAGGCATCTCACATGACCAGGATCCGTGATGTCACGTAGCCACGCAGGCGCGCAGCATGGCTACGTCATCTACATCTACCTAGACATGCCCCGCCTTATAAAAAGCTGCCATAACTGATCTAACTTCCTTCTCTCACACACATGCTCTCCCGTACGGGCACTCACTCCCCTCTGTCCTCCCAATAAACTCTATCAGCGGATTCTGTCGTGTTTCGTGATGTTTTCTTGCAGGGTAACAGCAAAAATGACTAACATTTATAGATACAGTTTTGAATGTAATAGATTATGATCATTTCTATATGATCAAGCAACAAATTGTATTATTTAATTAGCTTATAATTTAAGTAAAACTCATCCTTAACAGTTTATAATTTAAGTTACTGGGTAGATGACTAGTCATTAAGTTGTATTTTTAGTTATTTTTAATAGTTTGTAATTTAAGTAAACTTATTCTTAATAGTTTATAAGTTAATAGCTAAATGATTAATCATTAAGTTGTATTGTTTAATTGTCCTTAATAGTTTACAATTTAAGTAAACCTATTTTTAACAATTTATGTTAGTTGTCTCTATAAATTTAGAACTTTATGTTTCATCCTGTTAGATTTAGCCTTAAAAATAATAAGCTTGAGTTGAAATTCTTCTAGTATGGAAACAAAGACTCTTAATCATAAATCAGTAAAGAAACAAAAATAGCTGTTTCATGAGTGAAGAGGGGGAAAAGTTTATTTTTAAATAGTTCAGAGGAAAGATTTTTAGAGCTGATGAGAACTGGAGAGTTTAATTTAAGAGGCAGGCAGCAGCAGGGTGCCTGTTTAGGCCAGCCAGTCACCTGGGACCTGAGGGGAGTGTTGGAGATGCAGACAGGCAGTCAGAGTTGGAAGAAAAAGGCAGAGACGCAAAGAGAGTAAGTGTCTATGCAGCAAGGTTTTTCAATTCTGTGGACATCTCCAATCAAACCAAAAGACCTTTAGAATTTTCCAAATCATAAGGAAAGCGTCCCCTCCCCAGTGACTTGGTTTGAATGAGTTAACCAGAAGTTACTGGACACAACCGTGATTTTGTAAACAAACAGAAGCTTCATAGTAACAGTTAACCCAAAAAGAGAGAGAGGGGAGGAAGAGAGGGAGAGAGAGAGAGAGAGAGAGAGAAGAAATAAGAGAAAACAGCTGGAGAAATAAGTTTAAGGTGCTGGGAGTGAGAGTTGGGGAATCTTCTCTTGAGTTTCCATAACTGCCAAGGCCAACACAGTCACCGCTGTCAGCCTGTCAGGGAAGCTTATTTTGTTATTTATTTATTTATTTTAATTTATTTTATTTTATTTTACAACATAATTCAACTTTACATATCAGTCATAGGTTCCCCCGTTCTCCCTCCTCCCGCCCCGTCCCCCCCCCTGCCCACCCCCCCCACCCCCCCCACCCCCATTTCCATCTCCTCCGAGGCAAAGACTCCCCCGAGGATTGAGATCAACCTGGTGGACTCAGCCCAGGCAGGCCTAGCCCCCTCCTCCCAGGCTGAGCCAAGGGTCTCTACCAAGCCCCAGGTTTCAAACAGCCAACTCATGCACTGAGCACAGGACCCGGCCCAACTGCCTGTATGCCTCCCAGACAGATCAAGCCAATCAACTGTCTCTCCCATTCCGAAATGGGAGTTGTCCCAGCTCCAAGCTCCCCAGTACCAGCAGTTTGCAAGTTAACCCTTTTGATTTCAGTGAATCATTTCACTGAGAGCCCTGATTGTAGCAAACCCCACCAATTTTTATTTACGTTCTCAGGGGATTGTGTGGAGTGATTTATAATTAGGCAGAACAGAGGAAGCCAAATATGGATTTTTATCTTGCTTAGATCTATTGGAGCAGCAATGCCCACAGTGAAAGGACTTAGGAATGGGATCCCCACCGTGTGTCACTAGATCCCGCATCTTGCCCTGCTCGGTTGGGGTGTCTTTAACAGCATGTGAGTAGTTGTAATTATTGATGATACCCAAGTCCTTCACTGCATCATCAGGAAGGAGGTTGCTGAACTGTACATTGAGTGGGGCTTTTCCATCTCCCTTGGTGTAAACTGTGAAGTGGGTTGGCTTCCCATTTTCCACACCTGCTTTACTCACACCCAGGCCTTCTGTCTTCACTTTGTTGGCATTGTGGGAAGAGTCAACTTGACTCTGAAAGGGCTGGCAAGGATTTTCCGAGATACAAAGAGAATCTTGATAGTGTATCACCCATCAACAGGAATCAGGTATTTAAGTGTAAATGTGTCACTGATGTGAAGGCCTAGACTTAACTTTATGGGTTCAGGAATATGCCATAATAACTCAAACAAACAGGATCCTAGGTTGTTTATTCTGCGGCGCTGCCCCTCATGGCTGGTCGCCGCCCATGGTGGCCATGCCGGTGGAGGAGCATGCTGATTGAAAGAATCATAGCCATGGTTACCTTTTTAGAACTTTATTGGGAGGGGAGAAGGGGGGAGGGAGGGAGGGCCGACGGGAGGAAGGAGCAGAAAGGAGAGAGACAGAGAGCACACAGAGGGCCATAATTAAGGACCAAATCCTTACATCCTGTCTGTGGTTTATGGCCCTTGGAGATATCTAGATAATCCTGCTGAGCAGTCCAGATAATCCTGTTCAGTGGGTTGTAGTTCCCCGCCAAAAGTCTAGACCAATAGTTTCAAAAAATCACCTTGCCCCCCTACCCAATCCCAAGTTGCCAATTCCTGGCTTGTGGTTTTTCCCTATAAAAAACCCTCTACACCTGGGCTCGTGGCCATTGGCACATTTCCTTCCATCTAGTTGAACCTGAATAAAAGGACCCTTATGTGCTTGCATTGAAAACTGGCTCCTTGGTGGTGTCCGGGGGTTTCCGAGAAACAGGTACAACAACTGACATTGTAAATAATGTCAAAATCCATACCTTCCTCATCCTCACTTAACACTTGGGCATCACACTTAATGCCAACACTGATATCAGCTTCCCTGGCCTCTGTACAATCCACTGTGAAGTGAGCAGGCTCATTTGCCTTCAGACTACTTCTTTCCACACCCGGTCCAAACACTTTGACCTTCTGTGAATGGCCACCTTGCCAGATGTTGACCCTGTAGGGACTGGGTGGAATATTCACACTTGTCTAGACCCTAGCTGTGGTGTGCTTGATGGATTTAACTGGGGTATATGAGCAGGCATATGTGCCATCCATGTGACTCTTCATCCAGGTGTCAATGAGCTGGCCTTCTCTGTCTTGACCCAGTATCTACAAGGGAGCTTTTCCAGCACCCTTAGGATTCATAATGAACTCAGCTGGGTTGTTGACAATGCAACCAGATTTCTCTAAACCCAACCCATATGCTTGGACTAGATCTGGGTTGTAGTCTCTGGTAGCAAGGTGGATGAAAGCCATGTATTGGGCTGTTCTTGATGTCTTCATCATCACATCTGATGCGAACAGCATATTCTCCAGGCTCCTAGGGCCAATATTTGACATCCAATGATCTAATATTCTGATAATCATATTCTATTTTTGCTTGGGAACAGCCTTCAATTGTGAAACCCAGAGTTCCAACCTCAGAACCAGTGGACTCCACCACAAAGTCTTCTGACTGACCAACAATGCCACCATGGAGACCAGGGACCCATGCACAGATTTCTGTATGCCTGCTTCAGGGCCACCTTGAACTTCAAAGGAGCTCTTTAGAATGAAATGCCCTCCCCACCCAACCCAAGTAACTGAAATACTGTATTTCCTTGGTGTGCTGGGGTAGTACTAAATGAGTAGATCCCATCCAGAAAGTCCTTCTGCATATGAGCTCCTCCAGACCCTTAGGGCCATTCACAGTTACACCAAGCTCCCCAACTCCAGCAGCTTTGGTGTCTACCTTAAAGTTTGCAGTCTCCCAGATTTGGAGTCCTTTGGGCTGCAGGCCTCAGCCACTGGCCCAGCAGGCATTTGGATTGCAGGCTTCCCCAACTTGCATGCCAAAGGGACTCTCAGGAATGGCATCTTGAGCAAAGGAGACCTCGACCACATTGGGGATAGGTTTCACTGGTTTCCTCTGTCTTCCACCAGCAGCTCCACAGTGTACTTGCCCTAGGGATCCTCCACCTCAATGTCATTGTCACTCATGCCAGTTCCAGCTGTGTATCTGTCAAAGCAGGTGGGCTTATTGGCAATGTTCCCTGTAGTTTCCAACCCTGGGCCTTTTGCAGTGACCTTGCTGGTATCTCCTTGGGCTTTGTCAACATTCACTTCAAATGGGCTCTTAAAGATGTGCTGTCCTGCAAAGATGATATGACTTTGTGGAGCCGGGTGACCTGGGGCAGAAACTCCACAGAGTATGCCTTGTTCTTGTCAGTGTCAGGGGTCACAGGTGCCTCTTGTTTGTTTCCTTCTGGGTCCTCAGCAAACACCATCACATCTCCTTGCCCAGAGCTGATGATATCTACAGTGAACTTGTCTGGCTGCCTTACCATGTTTCCAGTGGGTTTGATTCCTCTCTTACAGGCCCTGGATTTCACTGGATTGAGTTTGGATTTAAGAGGAGCACCTAGCTTGAGCGTGTCTTTGGGGAACTGAGACATGTCGTCATGGAGTGCTCCTCTATTTCTAGGTGAAAATCTCCTCATGAGTGACGACCTGTGTGATGCTCATCCAGTCATCAGTCGGCTGCTTGACTTCACAGCCATTATCCACTGGCTTTGTGGGCCCCAGGATTCCCAGTCTGGGCACAGACCTGGAGCACAGCTGTCTACCAGGGCTCCTAGGGATTGGCCATCTTGCCAGTTCTGGTTGAAATTGGTGATGGGCAAGTATGGATCTTGTTCTGAATCCATCCCATCAGCCTCTGCTTTGGTGTCTGCTTCTTAGCATCATGATCCCCTTCATCTTTCCATACACATATGTGTGAAGGTAATATGAAAGCCTAGATACCTTGCCCCATACCCTTTTTACCCAATCTCAAGGCACCAAGGCATGTAATTCCCAGCTTGTGGTTTTTCCTTAAAAACTCTCCTACCCTAAGGCCTGCTGCTGCTGCTGCACTTCTGTCTATCAGCTGGGTGGCAGCCCAGGTTCAAACCTGACAATAAAAAGACCCTTGTGTGCTTGCATCAGAAACTGGCTCCTTGGTGGTCTCTGGGGGTTTTGTAACATGGGTACAACATTTGGTACATTGTCCGGTAAACCCCACCACCCCACAGACTCCAGAGTGGAGGGTCCCTGACCAGCTGGTAAATGTGTCTCTAAGTGTCTGTCTGTCCTGTCTGTCTGTGTTCAGTTTCATTTCTGTTGCATGCCTAAGTCGGTGAAATCGGTGACTGTGATCAGGAATGGTTAAGGGGTGGGTGTGCCCAAGGACCATGATCACAAGGGCCTAAAAGACATTTCAGACTCTGGTAGTGGGACAGATACCCCCACACATGTTTAATTGAGGACAGAGGCCCTCAGATCTGTAGTGGGGCAGAGACTCCAACATCTGTTTGTGGCCAGCTGACACTGTTTCCCTGGGAAAATTGCCATTCTATTGGAATGTCCTGCCTATATGAATGTGTAAATGTATGAGAAATGTGACCACAGGTATTCGTGTTTTATGCCTGGGCTTGCGTGTGCATTGTGACTCCTGATAGAAGCTGTACACGAACAGCCTTTGGGGCCAGATGGCCAGTGGAAGGGATGCAGGGTCCCTTTGGTTGGGCTGGGCTTGCTCTCTGGGTAGGAGTGCGGACATCAGTAGGCCAGGGCTACTGTTGTGGCATGGCCAGGGCAGCCCAGTGGCTACTGTGGGGAACTTGGGTTCCACCGATCAGCTGGGAGCTAGGGCAGGGCCAGGGCAGGGCGTGAGCACCGAGGCCTGGACATGGCAGGTTTGTGGCTGGGCTGCCACATGGGGAACCGCAGGGTGGAGCAGCATGGAGCAGGTGAGGTCTCGTGTAGCTTGGAGCATGCCTCACCCAGGTGTGCTGTCAGACTCAAGGCTAATGGAGAACTGCCCCTCTAGGGCTGTGACCAGGGCATGGGGTCCCCTTTAGTCTGCTGATCTTGTGCACTTGAGAATTTGGGGTTGGTGGTGATCTTTTGTCCCCATGCTTTTCTCCATTTCCCATGCTGATGGGTGGGATGCCCAAGACATGCCCTGGGGCCGCCTGCTAAACCTAACCAAGGTTTGGCTCCAAGGGTGGAACAGAATGTTACTGCCTATGGTTGCTAAGCTACGGAGACTATGTTGTAATGCTGTAGCCAGGGCTGCCTTGATCATTCAGATCCAATAAGTTCTTCACGTTCGTACACTGTTGATGCAAATTTAGAGTTATTCTTGTTATGGGTATAGGCATGAATTTCTGTTCTTGTTTAAAATATTGTAGCTTTACGATATATCTTAGACTACTGAGGGGAATCACAAGAAAGACCTTGGTAAGAGTTTCTGTATTTAAAAAATAAAAGAGAAAGCAAGAGACTAAAAAATAAGAGAAGGAAAGGAAAAGAGAAATTTGAAGTAAATGTCTGAGGAATCAAAGGAATGGACTGAAGGTACATAGAAGGCTGTAGAAGGTCAGAGGGGAAGTGAACTATGTTTGTTGTGTTTTTTATACCTACAAATACTAAATTTGAAAGTTAATTCTGGTAGCAGAAGAAATGCACTTTCAGTTATCAGATAAAACTTGTTCTTTCCGTGGCTGACAACCAGGTCATTCTTCAGTGCAGGCTGACCAAAGCTTGCTTCTTCTGATGGGCAAGCAGCCCTAATGCCCAAGCTTGTAGAAAACAAAACTTCAGCAAACAGAAGGTTGAATTAAGGCAGAAATATAACCATAATTTCTTTTTATATTGTCTAGGCAAAACCTGTTAGTAAATTATTTATCTTAGTTATATTAGAGTAACAACTGAGGCAGAGCCCCTCAGCTTAACTTCTTAACAAGTTTTATCTGATAACTGAAAGTGCATTTCTTCTGCTACCATGTATGGTGATATTTTCTTTTGTACCAAAATGTTATTTGTATAATAAATAAAGTTGCCTGGGGATCAGAGCTATTAGCAAGCCATAGGAAAGCAGGGCAGTGGTGGTGTACGCTTGTGATCACAGCACTTGGTAGACAGAGCTAGGTGAGTCTCTGTGTGTTCAGGGATACAGCCAGCATTGGATACACATGCCTTTAATCTCAATACCAACCATAGAACACCTGGAGGTCTATACAGACAGGTCGTAATGAGGCAGTCCTGTGGTTGGGTTTACAACCAATGAGAAGGCAGAACAGAGACTATATAAAGACTTTAACACAGGAAGTACCGGCTCCTTCAGAGAGGTAGGACCACTGTAGGAGGAAGGGCAAGGTTTTAGCTCTTAGCTCTGACCTCTTGGCTTTCTTCTTTGCATTGGTTCTGTGTTTCTTATTTATAAGATGGTTGGTTATCTACAACCATGAATTCACTTAATGGCACAGAAAATGTAAGTTCCAGGCCAGTCTGGTCTCCAGAGAGAGAGAGTTTCAGGATAGCCAGGGCTACACAAAGAATTCCTGTCTCAAAAAAAAAAAAAAAAGATTCTGATTCTCACCCTATATAGCATTGGAAGATTTCTCCCCCCCCCAAAAAAAACCCCAAAACAAAACAACAACAACAACAAAAAAAACACAAGGCACAAAACTATAGTGGATGGGAAGACAGAATGAAGAAGAGAGGATAAGAAATGATAAAATTGTGAGGCTGGAATTTATAAAACAGAAAGAAAAAATATGAGGTTACCATTAGTTGAATTCATTTTTTTTCCCAAGATGGGTGTGGTGATTTATTGTGTACTCTAATAAACTTGCCTGAGAATCAAAAAAAAAAGTTAATTCTGGTTGAATTTCATTTTAAAATTAGCTGATGATTCTTTACTACAAACTGTTTATGTTAAAAATGGAGATATATATGTGTGTGTATATCAACAGGTATGTGACTTAGATTTAACTCTATTTGCAAATGTAAGCTAGTTTTAACTGTATGTATGTATATGGAACTTGGATTCAACTGTGCATATGTGTGCCAATAATTACTGTTTAGAAAAACATGCTTTAAACAGCAAACATGTGGCTTTCCTCCATCTTGGCTGGTGAACTCCTCATGATGTAGGCAGCCACTTGGCTGGCAACCATCTTTTACTAAGGTTATAAAGATGTATTCAGGTTTACAAAATCTAACTTAGAGATTTATACCTAAGTCCTTATGTCTTTGCCAAGTGTTCAGCAGCAAGCTTCTAGAGATTTTAAATAGATGGCTACATGTGTTTAATAAATAAGGTATTTGATAAATATTAAAGCTGCACCTCAATGCTTTTATACACAAGAATATACTTTGCTCTGGCAGCTAAACTTTGTAATTTAAGAGCCACCCAGGTGATAGTCACCAGGAATTGAGAAGTACATTTCTTGTGATGCAACAAGACAATGATCTAGGCAAAGGGCTTGGAACAGCTTCTGACTCCATGAGTCTCCACCCTTTGGGGGATGAAAAAACTTTTTTACAGGGTTAGCTTAGAATGACCTGTATGTCTGATGTTTGCATTGAGATTCAATAATGGCAAAACCACAGTTATGAAATAGCATTGAGAAAGTTGAGAACCAGTGACTTGGATTATGTTTCTCCTTATTCAATGTCTAGTCAGGCTTAAGAATGTATGTCTAGCCTCCTTGTCTTTGCTAAATTTTTTAAGTTTAAGCTACTTGGGTAAACTGAGTCATATAAATGTTTAATATTGACATTTTGTTTTGGTTTCTTTACTGAACCTGTATTTGACACTAGAAGAGCTTCAATTTAAAATCATTGTTTTTAAGGCCACTTATTGTAGACTGTTAGAGAACATAAGTAAATAGTCAGTCATCTTATAAATAATCAAGATCTTTAATTATAGTCATGCTAAGTACTGATGTAATTAATTACAGGGATAATCTTTACTCAGTCCCTTACATATGTTTTCAGGGTTGAGCTTAAAACAAGTAACTAGAAACAAAGTTTGTCTATTCAGATATACCTGGACAGACTTCATACTTCGGAGATATGCAGAATATGGCATTTAAAATGTTGATCTAAAAGCTTATTATGTCAGACAGACATCCAGATCCTAGCTGACCCAAGGTCTTCAAAGAAGATTATGTACAAGGCACCACAATGCCTCTGCCTGGATTATGGCAACACTGACCACAGGGCAAGATGCCCCCAATGCAATGCCTGCCACCAGTATCGGGCGCTGACTGTGGACAAGCAGCAGGACATTGGAGAATTGATTGCACTGTTTTGCCTAGATAAAGTAAGACCAGTCTTCCCATGTGTGTCCCTCTTCCACAGGAAAAACTCTGCCTTATGGGCCTGATGGCCAAAGAAGATGATGCTGTTCTGATACTTGGGCCTCCAACACTATAGAGATGTGGGTGTGGACTGGTCCCTGTCATTTATAGAATTGGAAGCTGCTTGCCCTGCACTCAGATATAATTTATCCTTCTTGGGTCTCTGATAGTACTGACAGTAAGCTAGCTATAACTTTGTCAGCTTGGCAGCATCAGACAACCAGATATATAGCCAGCTTGTTAGCTCACTTTTAAGAAAATGTTCTAAGATATAAAAGTTTAAATACGTCATAAAGGTGTAAATATAGGTCTAAAACGTCAAAGGATATGAAAGCTTATAAGCTTTGAGGATCTCAGAAAATGATTTAAGATATAAATACAAGTTGTAATGAGAAATGCTTCAGATTGCTCTCTCCTATGATATAACAGTTCAGAGATTAACATTTAATAGAGTTCTGATAAGCTGGTAGAGCAATGAATACTTACTGTTCAGTCACAAGCTCAACATTTTAGATTTATTTTAGTTGTCATCTAAATATATCAAAATATAAACTCAAAAGTGCCTCTCATCCCGCCAAAGATCTCTGTCTAATTTTTACCTGACTTTCTGGACAGAGAAGGAAAATGCACATACTTTTAACCAAAATCTGTAGTTCTTGTTGGGACTCAAAGATACGAGTTCACTTCTGCTGTTTTGCAGATACCCATCACCTACTTTGTCTATGATATAGATTTCAGTACAGATTGGTAATACTTATGTATCTAAAACTTTTATGTCATTTTGTAAGATAATTTATATAGGCCTCAGAGAATTAAAAGAGTCATAACTTGGATCTACTTTACAGAGGTCAAAAGGACCCCAGATGAGTATAGCTTAAATTTTCCCTACTTGTCTATTCCTAAGAATGGTATTTTTTTTCTCTCTCTCTCTCCTGGTCTTGGGACTCCTGATCTTCCCAATTACTAAGAATATGGGCCTAAAAATTCCAAATCAGTTCATAAATTTTAACTGCAGTTCCTAGTTTAAGTTTGTCTCAACAAGTTTCCACTTGGCTGGCAGACACTTCCAAGCTTCAACTGCTGACTACACTGCTCTGGATGTGCTAAAAGCTGACATGGACCAGCCCAGCCAATGTGATTGTTCCCTGTCTCTACAGCTGGGTCAGATAGCCACCTGCTTCTGACAGATGCCCCATTGCCCAGCCTTTGACTAGCCTTTCAGCCTTTTGGGGGTCCTGACAATGGTGCCCTGATGTCAGCTAGAAGCAATTCCAGAAGGGAATACGTCATCCCATGTTCCCTACCCAGAATAGGCTGAAATGCTGGGTCAAGAGGAAACTTCCTGGCATAGGAGCAAGATGGCCAATTATAATGCCCATTGACATACCAGGAAAATAGGTTCAGAGTTGTCAATAGATAAATTTATTAACTGAAATGGTTTTACAATAAAATAAGACACTTGACCTTCTTTTTGCAGAACCAAAGAGGTATTATCTAAGATCATAACCTGGTTGTACTGGAAATCAGAACTACAGGGCCTAAAGAATGACTAGATACAGATGTCGCTGCCCTAGAAAAATCTGTTAGCTAATTGTTCTTAGGTCCCAATACCCTTGAACCTCTAGACAGGAAGTACTCATTATTGTGTCTTGTCATGGGTACTTATGAAGTGGGGATTGTGAAGGCAATATGAAGGCCTTTACTTGACTTTACAGATTCCTTCTTAGGGAAGGGCTACCATCTTAGACCACCTAGTGACTAGGGCCTGTACTCAGTTCCAGGAAGAACCTCAGGAATGTGCCATCACAACTCAAACAGATACCCTAGAAGCAACTAATTAAGAAACAGGGCAGTAAAGTTTAACAAGATCCAGATGCTCCTGCAGACATCCTGCTGGCAGTTGATGGCCCTTGAAGATATCCAGATAATCCTGTTAGCAGGTTGTGGTTCTGTGCCAAAAATCTAACCCAATAATTTCAAATGTGGTTTCATGCCAAAAGCCTAGACAATAGTTTCAAAAAAATCTCCTTGCCCTGTATCCCTTTTACCCAATCTCAAGACACCAAAGCATGTAATTCCCAGCTTGTGTTTTTTCCCTTTAAAAACTCTCCTACCCCTGGGCCTGCTGCTGCTACCACATTTCCCTCCATCAGCTGGGTGGCAGCCCAGGTTTGAACTTGACAATAAAATGACCCTTGTGTGTTTGCATCAGAAACCGGCTCCTTGGTGGTCTCTGGGGGTTTTGTGACATGGGTATAACACATGGAAATGGAGTAGAGAAGGGTCAAATTCCACAGCAAGCCCAAGATGAGCTTCAGGTTCCCATCCACAATGACTTCACCATCTATGGAAAAAAAAACTTGATGCTTTCATGGCCCAGAAACTCTAGCATCACCAACACATTCTCCAGCTTCATCTGTTGGAAGGTGGGCTGCTGGTGGGACTTGTGGTGCCTGTGCTTCTGGCTGAGCACCTTGAGCAGCTCAATGAGCCATAACTTGTCAATCAGATCTGTCTGCAGGTTCCGGATGTATTTGTTCACACATGAGGTGCTTATTGTACCAGTGAATGAACATGTTCTGCTGAATCTTGGCTCATCCTTCACCAGGTCCTTCTCAGTCACCAACATCCTGGAGGCAGAGAGTGTGATGAGGCAATGAGTTGCAGGGGACGATATAAAAAGCCTCAAGGACCCACAGAAGGGCAACAGAGGCAAATGGGAAGGGGGCTCAAACTTGCTCCTTCCAAGCCACAACAGGAGCTGCTCTCAATAAGCAACATTTTTGACAATATATTTTCATAGTTGAAATTGCTTTGATATACTTTAATTCTGACTTTCCAAAATATTAAGAAACAAATTTTAAAACAAAATAACTGTATTTATACTTGATTTTCTTAATTCTTTTTAGAGTACTAAAATTTTTACTTTTATTTATTTTATTTAGGGTAGGTAGGAACAGCTAGAGTAATTCACTATGAAAATCTTCATCTCCATTAAACCTGACATTCTTTTCATTTCTCTCTTCAGGCTTTTTGGAAGATGATCCTTTCACTGTGACATATGCTTAAAAGTGATCATTATCTTACTATTCATATGAAAAACATTTAGCAAGTTTTCTAAATCCTTTAATTTTGAGTCCCTATATCATACATTTGATATTTACAAGCAACGACTTTCTGATACAGGATCTCACTGTGTAGCCCAATTTGAACTCACAGAGATATGCCTGCCTTTTGCCCTGGGTTCTGGGATTAAAGGCATGGCCCAAAACATGGCACAAATAACTTTGAATTCATTCTTCAACAGTTGATTATGACTGATGACTGCTTTCCTTACCATCTTTTTTCATTTAGAAAGAGCTAATCTCATACCCAAACTGCTGGCAAATAGCTACCTTATTGAAGAGTGTTTAGAGGTCATCATCCTGGACATTAATGTTGCTTTTAGTTAACAGCATAACCACATCTGGATTATTATGAGCACATGCATAATGCAGTGAAGTCTACAAATTGAGAGGACATTTTAAGAAATTACAGAATACTACGTCAAAGCACATTCAAGTATAAACACTAGATAGGATGTAAGTCATATCCCCTCAGAACAGTCCAACAGAGCCAACAGGCCTATAAGAGATTTGTTAAACTTGTTGAAGCCCTTAATTGTAATCTGGTTTGTTTTGCTTCTTAGGTAATTGATATAAGATGTTAATGGTGATTCTTTATGCTGGGGAAATGGAATTCTGCCACCTATGACTTCCTTACGCAGTGGGTAGTACTTATCTAGTTGACTGCCAATGGACACCCTACTTAGCTTTTGTATCTTATAGTGCATTCCCATAAGCCATTGTCACCAACTTCCCTCCCACAGAAATCCCCCAATAGTTCTTCAGGAAACAAACTATTCAACAACTAAGTGTTTCTCATTATAGTTGGGAATGAGATAATTAGAAAATATGCCACCAAGAAGCATTTCCTAAATTCTTCCTGGGTTTCTATTTCCAGCACTTCTTATTTGCACATACAGATGCCAGTGACTTCTTTCCTGACCCACATGCTCTCTTCTCATATATTTCTTTCATTATTATTATTATTATTATTGTTGTTGTTGTTTTTGTTTTTCGAGACAGGGTTTCTCTGTGTAGCTTTGCACCTTTCCTGGAACTCAATTTGTAGACCAGGCTAGCCTCAAACTCACAGAGATCCGCCTGGCTCTGCCTCCCGAGTGCTGGGATTAAAGGCGTGCACCACCACCGCCCGGCTCATCTATTTCTTACACCATGTCCTGATGTTTTCCCTGGAGAGGTGCAATTTTCTCCCAAGCTGATGAATTTTCTTGAAAATTCTCATTTATCTTTGTCCTAACCATTGAGATTGTGAAGAATCCAATCCTCTCCCAATTCAAGATGCAGAAGAATGTCTTAGTAATACATCTGGAATGCAAATGTTGTTCACAGGTACAGCCCTTTGTAGCATGTACAAAGTCCTTGGTTCTGTTGCCAACACTGGAAGAAGGAAAAGAAGGAAGGTAAAAATATGAGCATGGGAAAAAAAGAATGAATCCCAAATGTTTTTAAAAGATGACACATTCCTTTCATCCCAGCACTCCAGAAGCAGACAAATCTCTGAGTTCAAGGCCAACCTGGTCTACAGAATGAGTCCAGGACAGCTACAGCTACACAAAGAAACCCTATCTCAAAAAACAAAAACAAAAGGATGACATGATTTTTGTAGCATCAACTTCTTCCCCTAATTGTACCTATAGTAATTTAAGGATTATTGAACAGCTCTCTCTACCTCTGATTCTCTTAACAGTGTTTGCATTAGGACACTGAGCATGGATAACGTGTCTTTAGTCTCTGTGTGGTTATTGAGGTCTCAGTATGTGAACCATTGACCCTGAAACATGAGCTCTCTGATTCCTAGAGATTTGTGAAGACATTAAGGAGGACCTGTGGGTTTTCCCAAATATTTAATAAAAGTTCAATGGGCTCTGAAGACTGTCTAGAACATTAAAGTTTCTATGCTGACTTCCCAATCCATAATAAAAATTTCCATCTTAGTTCTCTTCTAAGGCAACATGGGAAAATGTTTAATTCAAAATATTGTTAGAAAGAAAGTAATCACTTTATCTAGTTTTATATAGCTTTTATGAAACTTACAAATCAGAGCTTACTGTCCAAGTTGAAAACATGCCTTCAACCTTTTTTATGTGACAAAATGGAAGTATATACTAACTATGCTTCAAACCTAAGACCTTCTATCTATAAAACTGCCACTTTTTATTACATTTTGACTCTAGTATAAACAATTAGCAATGGCAGGCTGAAAAGCTCACCCAGGAAATAACTCTACTGAAAGTTCCCCAGTGTGAAGCTGAAGGCAGCTTGGATGAATGTCTCTCTGATTTCTGTCCCTGGGGAAACAGCTCACCTCTGACTTTTATGCTCTTCCTGCCATATCTTGCTCAATGATCCCTGAGACATAGGAGCGGGTTGAGCTCTTTATGTTGATTAAAGCCTGAGCAGTCCCCAGTCACTGCAACTTTGCCAGTTATGAACAACCATGTTAATCACAATAGGCTTCAATTGGAAGCATCTAAACTGAGAGATGGGAGATCCACTGATCTATAGATCTGATGGTAAGTTATTTTAAGTCATTTTAATTCTATGTCCTTTTAGCAGCATACTAGTAATACATTCTTCCTTAAGGCCCATGACCTGTCTATCCTTAGGTTCTTGGTCTGATAATGGTGCCAGGCATGTGCTTCATCCTGTGGAGAGGAACTTAGATACAGTCAGGTAGTGGTTGCTTACTCCCATGATATTTGTACTACTATTTACTAGGTCTGTTATTACTGTAGAGAAATGTTGTAGTTGAGCATGACTGGTGATTACTCATCTCCTCAAGAAGCTTGCATAGCACTTTCCAGCACTATGAAAGCAAGTCCATAGGAATAAATCTGCTTCTTTACTGCTTTGATTTTGCAGTGCTATATGACTCAAGCATATGGAGTCTTTAACAGTAGGGTCTTATCATCAAGTTCCTGAGAATAGCCAAGAGCAATTGCAATACAATGTAATGTTTCAGTGGTCTTTGGGACATAATTGGCAAGAACTCCAAAAGAAGTAACTTATACGTGGCACAGAGTTTTTATATGTTATCCTATGTTGTCTAGCAGGGGCATTTTTCCTCTGTTTAAGAGCAATTCCATTTTAATTCTGTCTCTTTCTCTACTCTCACTATTTTCTTTTCTGTGTGTTTGTGACTCTCTGTGTGTGTGTATATTAGTGATATTAAAGTATAGTAAACTTTGATGTCTTTTTCAAAAGTTCTTTGATTTTATTTATCTCTTTCCCTTCTCCCTCTGGTTGCCCACCTCCACTCCCCCAACCCAGTTTAATTCCACTTGGTCCATTTTTCCTTTTTTATCTGTGTATTTAATCTCTGCTCTACTCATAGTCGTTCCCGTGGCACTTTATTAATTTCATGAACATTATGAGTCTTGCAATTGAAACACATATCTGAAGATTTAATACCAGCTTTCACAGGGACAGAAAACGTGTGATGTTTATCTCGCTTGGTCTGGGTTTCTCAAAATAACTGTTTCCAGCTCCATCTGTTTAGTTGTGAATTCCATAGTTTCATTTTTCTCAATACCTGAATAACATTACCCTGTATGACTCTAACAATTTTCATCATTCATTTATCAGTTGATGCAAATCTAGGGTGCTTCCATTTCCTGGCTATTGTAAATATAACCACAATGAACATGGATGAGCAGATGTCTCTAGAGTAGGATGTGGACTCCCTTTTGTATATATATATGGAAGTGGTACTGCTGGGTTATATGGCATATCTAGAGTGACCTTTTTGAATAACCTCCATACTGATTCTTAAATTTGTTGTACCAGTTTGCATTCCCTCAAGACTTGAAATAGAGTTCCTTTTCCTCAATGACAGCATGTGTCATTTTTTGTTTTTTGTTTTTTCACCTTAGGCATTCTGACTGGGGTGAGATGAAATTAGAGAGAAGTTGTAATTTGCATTTCCTCAATAGCTAAGTAAGTTAAACACTTTTAATTGTCAGTCATTTCTATTTTGTTTTCTGAGAATTCATTATTTAGCTCTATGTCCCATGATTAATATTTAAATTATAAAGACATAATAATTGTCTTCTCCTTCCTTTTTCCAATCACTTCATGCTCCCCACTTACTACATCTCAAATTGGTTGTTTCTTGGTTTTTTGTTAATATTATTGCATTTATATTTAAATAAGGGCATCCATGTGGTTTAGCAGCCATCTTGGCTAAGGTTAAAACAGGCAGGTCATAAGACCTCACTGCCACCTTTACTAAGGGCAGCGTGGGTAGGGTGCCCAGTGCTCTCAGGCTCTAGCCTCCAGCCATCTGGGAAGAGGGAAGTTCAGTTGTGGTCTGGAGTTCATGCCTTTGCAGCCATATGGGTGGGGACAGCATGCTCCTATGCTGGGATAGGATAGCACTATCCTTAAGCACTAATGCTTAAGATTTTAAATTTCAGATTCTAACATTAATACAATTCTGATACACTTTGTGTCATAAGCTCAGGATTTTAAATTTTCCTTGGTTGTCTATGACCTGTTTTTCTATGATTTGGATTTCAATACTGATTGATAATGGTAATTTAGCTAAAACTTTTATGTTCTTTTATATATTTTTCTCTCTCCTGATCTCCAGTTACCAAAACTACAGGCCTGAAGATTTCAAATAAATTCATAAATTTTAACTCTTGTCTCTAGTCTATATTCCAGCAAGCTGGCAGAAACATCAAAGCAGTGGTTATGGACCACAGCCAATCATAATTGTTCCCTGCCTCTACAGCCAGGTCAGACACTGACAAGTGCCCCATTGCCTAGCCTTTGACTAAGCATTTCAGCCTTTTGGGAGGCCCTGACAACAATGCCCCAATGCCAGCTCAAAGCAATTCCAGAAGAAAAATACATTGAGCCACATTCTCTGTCCAGAATAGGCTGAAATTCTGGGTCAAAAGGAACCCCCCTGGCACAGAGGACTGATTGGCTATCTAATGCCCATTGATATTTATTGATTAAAATGGTTCTGCAATAAGATAAAACACTTGACCTTCTTTATGCAGAACCAGGGAGATATTGTATGATCTTAAGGAATAATTATTTCTATATAATTCATCCAGGCTTATAATCTGGTTGTATTCAAAGATCACCTCCCCCTATCCTTGCTACCTTCATTAAGCTATAACTAACTGGGAAACCTGTATATTCAGATTTAAGTCATGTATATGCTCTCAAAGTTATAAATACATTTAACAGATTTTGTTCCCTCAGTCTTCAAACACCTGTAGAGATCTGAGAATATGGCATTTAATACAAAAGCTTTTTGTGGTAAAGAGACATGTCAGCTCCTGGTAGCATCCTGTATCTTTTCCCAAGAAGATGGATGACCACAGAACCTTCACCTGGAAGCTAATGGCAAGGCCAGCCGTGCAGCAAAATGCTGAGATCCTGTCCAGACCATGATAAAGAGGAACAACAGAAATTGGTTGTCCTTTCTGCCAAGACAGGTAAGATGACCTCACCAAATTTCTATTTCACAAAGAATCTGTCAGATCTTCTGGGCTTATCAGCTGAAAAAATGTTTCCTTTGGGGCTTCTGTCCAAGCCCCCAGTGACCACTGAGAGACCTGGGATTGCTGCTCAGGTAGCTGGAAAGCTGTCTCAGTTCTTAAATTTATCCTTCTCAGATCTGACAATGTTTGATGACTAGGGTATATCAGTTTGACAGACCCAATCCCAAGATTACTGACAGTTCATTAATAAATTTCCCATTAAAATTACAGACAGCTATGCCTCATTCACAGACTTCATGGTACAGGATAGACCAGTTTTAGATATAACTCCAGAGATTCAAAATTTTAATACTGATAAATGTGCTTTGATAAACTGATAGAACATTGACTACAAAGAGATCTTAAGAGTCCTTAAATGGATTTTGAACCCTTTTGCTATGATATGAATCTATTCCAGCTCTCTTACAGATACCTACAAGTCCCTGGGGCAAGCTACTGCATCAAAACAAAAACAAAAACAAACAAACAAAAACAAAAACCTGATCTGAGAAAAATTAACAGTCTCCAGAGCCCATTTTTACCTCACCCATTTTTGAGCATATCTTGCAGTTTCCTTCCTCCTGCCTGGGCCAAGGGGCTCTCTAGATACACCAGCCCCTGCTCCAGCTGGCACCAGCTCTGAGAATCCCAACCCCCAAACGCGGACACCAACTGAGATGGATGCATGCCCCCCTCCAGAGAAATGACAGATGTGATGACTCCTACCATCCTGAAGAACATACCATTCCTCAGGTCACTGCTGGTACCACCTCTCCAGACTCAGTCGCGCACCTGTCCAGCAACTGGTACCTGGTTTTCCAAGATGCCCCAAGGAAGGACATACCTGCTCTCATGTCTCACGCATTCACCCTTTGCCTTTTCTGTACAACCAGGGCACTTCCCTGTTCCATTCTTTCTGGCAGTTATCACTCTTCCCATGACTACCCCTGCTCATGAGGCCAATGATAACAAATCTATTTTTTCCTCCTCCTAGTAACTTGCCCTCTCAGCACATTCAAAGGAACAGATGCCTGAGACTTTCATGGTGACACAGCTCACTCAAGGTACAGATGCCTGAGATGTCCACAATGAGAGATAACTAGATACTTCACACTCCCCCCTCCCACCATGCATGACTCCTGGTTTTCCTCCTCTCCACTTCACCCCTCACTAGCTTGAAGTAGCCTTGAGAATCCAGTGTCCTTGCTCCCTTACTTGCTTCCATAACTCATCTCTTTTTATAATACTCAAAAGGGAGAAATGTTAATATTCTGACCAACACCTTGGCTCCACTCTGTATCCTGACACAGAAGCTTCTTCTTAAGGGAAAACTACACCCCTTTCTCCCTCTCTTCCTGTTTCCTCCCACAAGCTGTGTGTACCCCTCCCCCCACCCCCTTCTTTTTTCTTCTTTCTCTCTTCCCCACTAAATAAAACTCTTCAGTGAGCTCTGTCTGCATGGCATCTCTGACTTTCACCCACCACTGGGTGCTACCTACTGTGCTTGGCTACATTCATTTCTGAGACTAATTTGACAGGGACCAGTGGTGATACCGGAAATGACTTAAAGAGATATTGTCCTGAATCTGTTCTGCTCTTCGTAATTTAGTTTTGTTCTTCTTTCACTCGTGCTTGTGTGTGTGTGTGTGTGTGTGTGTGTGTGTGTGTGTCCATGTGTGTGCCTGTGTGTGTGTGTGTGTGTGTGTGTCCATGTGTGTGCCTGTGTGTGTGTGTGTGTGTGTGTCTATATAGCACAAGTTTTCCTCAAACTGCCGGTGGTCTTCTTGTCTCTGCACTCCCATTTATGGCTCAAGTGGGCTCTCCTAAAATTATTTAGTGAGACTTGAGAATCGTCAGACAAAAATAGCAGTTCTGTGAAAGGATGAAAGAATCAGAGACACAGTTTCATGCTATGTTGCTGCAAACTAGGTATTTATACAGACCATCTCTTTCCACACCTGGGACTGTGGTAATCAGTCCCTGCCACTGTGGACTTCGTTTATAATGTTCTATAGATACCTTGTGTTCCTCTTGTACAATATTATCAGATTAGCCTCCTTCTGAAATTGTATACTTTCTTTTAAAACTGAACTAATCGGTTTACATAAACTAGAGACTTGCTGTGGAATTTGGTGCAAATCTTCAGCCTTCATGGATAGGTTTGTGCTTAAGGTGGACGCTAGGGCAGGAATCCACGGAACTGCCTCCCCTCAGCTCACCAGATCTTGTCACTCAGCCCTCACTAGCCAATCAGGGCTTCGAGCAGATCAGCCAGTCAGATGGAAGGGTTCTTCCTCCCGACGCTAGGGTCCCCGCTCTGCTTTTCTGCTGAGGAAATCGGAAGTTGGCTCATGTGTTGTTCCTTGGGTTCTGCTGAGGCTAGAGCTCTCTGCAGCCGCGACACGGTGATCAAGGGCTTCTGTTCCCAGAGGGGGAGGAGTGGCCGGCCATGGTGAGCGAGGGGCTGCTTTCTGCAGACTGGGAGGAGCGGCCGGCTGAGCCGTGGGAACCGGGTGTTGGGTCCTCCCGAGGATGAGTGGGAGCCAGTGGCCAGACGCAGAGTTCGGTGTGGTCCTGCCTGGTCCTGTGTGTCCTTCGAGTCCCACGTGTGCCTTCTCGGTCCTGCGTGTCGCGCCTGTTTCTTCGTGATCCTGTGTGTTCTACATGGTCCTTGCAACCCCGTGGGCTGGGGCAGAAGCCTCTGAATAACTTAACTCCGTGGGCTGTGTTTGTGCAGAGCATTGGGAAGAAGACTTAGAAATATCCTTGTTGTTGATGTCACTGTGAAATGCTGGCTCCTGTAGTGCTTGTATTGTCACTATGGAAGGCAGATTTGCCAAACTTGGAGAGCCCTGGTCTCTCTAGTATCTTTCAGGAGTTCTGCACTTTCAACATTTAACATTTAGGTTTAGTATCTACTGTAGTTGATTTTGTGAAGCTTGCAAAGGACATCTCCTGTGTAGAGTAGCACTCCACTGCTAAACTGTGATGTAGAAGAGTAGAATTGAAGGTAATAGAATTGATGGTAAAATGATTTACCCATTCTTTGGAGACATTAAGTCACAAAGTAGAATTAAGCTAAGGGAGAACTGTCGCTCAGATATCCCTAAGATAAGTAGTATGCTAACCGTGCCTTTTAGAGATTAGTAGAAGATGTAAATGCTTGTTCCCCAGGACTAACCTGCCATGAAGCAACATTCCCATAACAAAGGAAAAAATGCTAATTTACAACCAGCCAAAAGGGTCCCTCCATTCCCTGCCCCCTGTCAAAGACCAGGCTTCTAACATGCTACTCAAGGGGCGATAACAGGGTCAAAACCAACATTAAGTCCTGTTGTGCCTTCAAGGATATTTTAAGTCTAGAACAGCTGCATCTCCAGTCTTTTTGAAAAGTGGTTTTGAGTCAAGGTCTCTGATGTAGATTGAGGTGGACTTGAACCCTGTCTGTATCCCCACAGGGCATTCATTCCCCTTGCTATTGTCCTGATTAAGCACCAGGAATTCTTGGATTGCAGGTCTGTAGCACCACAGAGTTCTAAAGTAGCCAGTTTGAGTCACATAGTGGACTGTCCATTGCAGTAACAGGAAAGGATTTGTGTGTGGAACATGGCATCTCCCTTCAGACCAGAAGAGGAGGAGGAACAGTGTCCTGTGTACACTGCAGGAGGAAACAGAGTAGGCAATAGCTAGATCATGGACTGGAGTTGAAGGCAGTGAGCTGCAGAGGTCTTCATCATAAAAAAGGACCCGCTGGGCAGGGGGAGTGACTTTCTCTGTAATTTAACTCCTGGTATTATTCCTTCCATGTGAATGAAGATAGGCAGAATTGGTGGGTGTAC
Organism: Peromyscus aztecus; assembly: GCA_902168405.1. NCBI lineage: Eukaryota > Metazoa > Chordata > Mammalia > Rodentia > Cricetidae > Peromyscus > Peromyscus aztecus. Next base: position 27,476 of record CABHPQ010162616.1, read on the forward strand.
AATTTAGGGAGGGTAACTTGAAGTACTGAGTCTTCAATTTCCAGTTAGGGAACTCTCCTATGCAGATATGTGCAATCCTGGTTGACACAGTTAAGTCAGCTAGAGGTTTGAGACACATGCCATTGGCTTTAACTCCATGTGTCAGCTTATAGCACCCAGCAGCTAACACTTTACATGGGAAAGTCATGCAGTGTCTTATGAATGGCATTCTCTCTAGCAGGGAAGTGCCTACTCTGTTGCAAAGTCGGTACTGCTAAGTGTTCTTCCAATTATTTCTATCATTTAAAAAGTCAATTAGTGGTACCATTTTTTAAATTTCACTTTCTTTAAATGCATTACAGCTCTAATCTCCATTCTATTTTCTAATGTTTCCCAGCCATTAATAATTTTATTCCATTATTTCCTTAGGTGCTGTTTATTTATTTATATTGGTTTATAGAGCAGTGGTTCTCAACCTGAGGGATAAGGCTCCCTTTAACAAGAGTGACCTAATGCCATTGGAATACACAGATATTTTTTACTATAATTCATAACAGTAGCCAAGTTTTAGTTATGAAGTAGCAGTGAAAATAATTTTATAGTTGGGTTCACCACCTCATAAAAGACTGTATTAAAGTATGACAGCATTAGGAAGGTTGAGAACTACTGGTTTAGACCAATGTCTCCTGTAACTCAGGCTTGCCTCACACTATGTAATTGAGAATTGCTTTGAACACCAAATCCTGCCTCTGCTGCTTAGTGCTGGGAAGACAGTCCTGCAAATCCTTCCTGGCTGGGTCTTGACTGGTCAGTGAGATGGAAAATAGACCAGTGAATGAGTACCCTCAACCTCTCTAGATTTCATTGTGAAATTACAAATGAAGTGGGACCTGTGTAAGAGTTGAGTTCACTGACCAAGAAAGAGTAAAGCAGGTGTAGTCACAGCACAGAAAGGGATGGCAATAAGGAGGTGAAAGCTTTCCTGCTGTGACAGGAGTTGACAGTAGCAATGAGTAGTGAGGTCATTGATTTTAGACATCCCATAAATGTCCTGACTGGCCATTTCTCTTTTTCACAGACTAGACAATCAAGAATCTGGATAAAGAACTGAATTTTTGTGAGACAAAATTACAGTAGTTACACCAGTTCAACCTAAATAGAAGAACTGGATAAAATGGTGTGGCCCTGCCTAACGTGACTCTTTTCCAGGTTTAAGATGTACAGCCTGGGAGAAATGCATGAGTAGTACTTAGTGTGCTTTAGTACACATCCCTACTCTCTCGAAAATGGCCATAAAGCCTGTTTCAACTTTCCAGCATAATTTTTTGGATTATAATTACCTCATTTCCACTATCTCTTTTCTGGCTCCAAGCCCTCCCATAGACCCTTCATTGTGTTCTAATCCATGGCCTATTTCTGCTTTAACAACAGTTACTGTTTGAATGTGACCTGTGTTTGGCTTCACGACCTCCCAGCTCTGAAGCAAAGGGTTGGCTTCACTGGGCATTGAGTGTGTAATGAAATGTGCATGCAAAGGACCCTGTGCCTTGGAACAGGAAGTGCTCTGGAGAATGGAAGATTCTACTAAACTACAAATTTCCTAGGCTAGTGTCCTGTCTGACCCTACTGTGGAAGGGCAGAACTGGGAGGGTTTGTGCAATTTGAGACATTTGATCTCAGCTCACCCAATAGGGTAACTGCTAATGTCCTGAGGTCCAACTGGATGGTCCTAACTAATGAGGAGCTTTGGGAAGGCTTAGCCATCAGGAGCACCAGTGGGAGGGAGCTTACAGGTTATTTCCAGGATTCTCCTCTGCCTCTGCTGTAGGGGGCTGTAAGGAAGACCACAGCTGTGCCATGGTGAGTTGTGGGGGCCACTGTCCCTGGATCAGGAAGAACAGGTTGGCTGAGCTGTCAGAGTCTGAACTGCTGGAACTAGGATGGACCATGAGCCACACTGTGTTTCTGTTGGTCCCTGTGGTGACCTGGGCAGTGTCCCTTGGCCTCTGTGCCTTAGTGAGTGTGGGTTCCCTGGGGATAAGAAGGCTCTGCCACCCTGGCATGGGAGGCTATGATGCTTGTAATATCACTGTCCAGTGTGCACACACAGGCATTGCTTTTGTGACAGTGGGAATCTGGGAAGACAAATTTAAAAACTGAAGGTCTGGTTTCTACAAGTTCTGGATGTTACATTTCCCTTTCAGGTTTGTCTTATAAATGTTACAGACAGTTTAGAAAATGGTAGAAAGGGAGTGATGGGGATCATCCTTCAGCAATACATGATTAGAATGCTTTTAGCTTTCTGTTACTGCCAGCCACCAGTAAGTAACAGTGGTGGTCAGTTCCAAGGGATAAAAGGAAGTTCTGAGCTACAGAGGTATCTCAGGTTTGCATGGTTTAGGGCTGTTGGATAGGGCAGATGCCACATCTTGTGACATAATCTATGTGGGAGGAATCAGACATTAAATTATTCCTCTCTAGTGTTTTCTGTGTGGGCATCATTGGGGCTGTGTTTGCCTGAAAACACAAGGGACCATGAAGGCTGCAGAGCTATAGCATGATCTGCAGGAGATCACCTCCCTTTGCAGAGAGAGCTCTAGAACATGGAGCCTCAATGGAAGAAATATCAGTACCTACCCAGTCAGAAACATAACAGTTTAAGGTCACTTTGAGTTAATTTTGTGAAAGTTGTGAAGTCTGTGTTTATTTAATTTCTGTACACATAGAATCATAGGTAGCTGCCTGCCTTTTATCTTGCCCTAAAAGCAGTGGACTATAGGCATACACTGTTGCAACTTTCTTTATAATGCAGAGTTAAAGGGATAGTTGCAAGGTGAGTAATTTATCTGTTAACCCACTTTCTCAGCTGTAAAGTTTATTAATTAGAGATTTTCAGAGTGGGTCTGTTTTGAGGCACAGTCTCACTTTCTAACCCTGTCTGACCTGGAATTCACTATGTAGTCGATAGACTAGACCTGGAACTCACAGTCATCCACCTGCCTCTGCCTCATCTGACCACACCTGGCTAAAAAGAGATGTTTATCATGGATTTAGCACAGATATTAGTAGAAAGAAAGGACTTTTGGAAAAGTGTGGTATCGTGAGAAAGAGTCACACTTTACAATTGACACAAAGTCATGTATACAGTTCTGTTGACTTTGTAAGTTTCGTTTCAATGGGTCCTTAGGGATTCTTTCTGTCTCTCTATCTCTCTGTCTCTGTCTCTCCTCTTTGGTAACAAGATCATAGGATTCTGATTTAATAAGGTAAAAGCATGGGTCAGAAGAGTTCTGCACGGTGCCTTATTCTACATGGGGTTAATAATCCTGCCCTGGAGATTGTCAGCAATTGCTGCTTACATCTGGGAAAGGAGTAAGTCCATACTCAAAGGTTTTCATATACTTTGCCCTCAAGCATGGCTCATTGGTATTTGAGATATCACTAAAAAATATAATATTATCCCTGTCTACATAGCAAATTTTATTAATTTTGTGTGATGATTAATATTGATTTTTAACTTGATAAGACCTAGAATCAGCCAAGGGACACTCCTCTAGCCATACCTGTGAGGGCTTATGTAGATCATGTTATTCTCTGGGGTGTGCTTATAAGAGATTATCTTGTATATTAAGTTCATTGAGATGAGAAGACTCTTCCCCCTTCCAGAAGTTATAGCACCATTCCATGGATTTGGTACTGAATTATGTAATAATGACCAACATTCATCACCATCTGCTTCCTGACTATGGATACAGTATGATCAACCACCATTACCTGCCACCATGGTTACTTCTTATAAACCTTCTATTTATTTACTTTTAAAATTTTACCTTTTGAGTGTCCACATGTTTATACCATGACATTCATTAAAGTGGAATAAGAAGTCACCAAAGCCAGACGTGGCATCCCAACCTTGTCATCACAAAAGTTAGGAGGCAGAGGCTGGAGTTTGAGGGTTTCAACATCATCCAAGGAGTGACTGTACCATGGGGTGTGGAGGCAGGACCCCAGGAACAGACAAGTCTAAGGTGGGCTCAGGAAACTGTCGCTTGTTGTCCCCTACAGACCAGACCAAGCCTGTGGGCCTCTGGATGATCTCACCCCTGATGCTGGGAATAGGAGCACTTCCTCAGACTTCATCAATGCACCATCTCCAGGAGGTCAGGACTAGATGGCCCAGACAGTAGAGACTCCAGGGAGCTGATACTGGGACTCAGAGAACTGAAGCAACGTCAGTGCCCTGGGGACGCTCAGGTCCTCTCCTGTCTCCTCCTGTCCTTTCCCATCTCCTTCATGTCTCCTCCTATCTGCTGTGTTTATTCTTTACCCCTTTGTGTCCCCTCAAATTCAGTAAGCTGTCAGGTAAAAGTAGAATCCACATACAGTAGACCGAAGGAATAGAAACTACCCTTGCTTTCTATCTGGGCAGAGCCCAGACAGTTTGGTAATTTGCTGGGATTCTTCTGCCTCGGTATCTTGCCTGCCAATCCAAGACTGAAGGGCTCATGAAGAGCTGATGACACTGGAACAGATGTGAAACACCTGCGGAGAGGCCCTGAGAGGTCAGTGAGTACAGTGGACACCTGAAGGTGTGGTAGGTTCTTGGACTGCAGGATGACCAAGGAGAGCTGCAGTTGTGGAGTAGAACTGGGATGGTAGGCAAGCTGTGTGTGCTAGGGATGGCAGAGCCTGAAACATGGAGCTTCCTCAGTCTCTGAGAGCCCAGAATATCATTAGAGTCTCAGAACCTATGGAGATTTATTCTATCAGTTCTGTTCAAGCAGAGAACCTTACTAATACTGTTTTGTTTTGTTTTCACTTGCCCAGAGGAAGATGTTGTAGATAACAGAAGTGCTCATAGAGCACTTGTTCCATTTCTCTCTAGGTATTCAACATACTGTGTATGAGGATTATTGGGGTCCAGGCTCCTCTATTTGTCTTCCCAAAGTTTCCAGAAGAGACACTATGCCAGATTAATCTGAGGGAATGGAATCTAAGTACACTGAGCTCTTTTGGTCATCCACTTTATTCTTCTGAGACAAAATTTGCCAGTTCTCTTGGGGAACTGGTCTACAACCTTAAAAGCAGTAGCTCTTTTACAGTACAGTGAAAAGCTTTCAAGGTCCCCAGGAGAGCAGTGATAGCTTCATTTGCATCCCAAAAGGGGAGTGAATAAAGGAGGTGAATCAAATAAGGCCTGGAATGAATCAGAAAGGGAATTTATGTGCTCAAAATATATTCTTTTTTTTCATTTTTTTATTTTATAATTTAATTTAATTTTACATATCAGCCATGGATTCCCCTGTCCTCCCCCCTCCCACCCACCCCTGCCTTCCCCCCAGCCCACCCCCCATTCCCATCTCCTCCAGGGCAAAGACTCCCCTGGGGATTCAGCTCAAAATATATTCTTCTAAGTGGTTAGGTGAAACGCTAAGAGTTTATCATAAATGTGCTCAAACTACAATCTTACAGGTGATTAGGTAAAAGAGCCTAAGAATCACTAAAATATAAGTGCTTTTCTTTTTCTCTGTTGCCATTTTTTGGCAGGGT
>CABHPQ010162616.1:33014-56050 GCA_902168405.1 Peromyscus aztecus
AAATATAAGTGCTTTTCTTTTTCTCTGTTGCCATTTTTTGGCAGGGTGCGCGTAGGGGGGCGGGGAGTATTTCATAGCTAGGTTACTTGTATCACAGCTTGAAGCACCTGTTAGGAAAAAATACCATTTGTTCTAAGTAAGTTGTTCTAGGGTGCCACTTGGGCCATGAAAGAAAGGGAGTTCTGAGCTTAATTTGCACAAGAAGCAAAGCTACCTACCTAATGTCCTGGCCTAGGCGGTTTCTCCATATGGGTGTTTACCTTAATTCAGGAGCATAGCAGGTGCTTTGTCTGGAACTGGCCCTGGATTTGGGTGCTCCCTGAAGGACGCAATTGCAGAAGGCAGACATCTAATCCTAATGCTAAAAAGGAGCAGAAAGCCTGGAAGCAGTACACATTGCCTGTGTGACTATATCCAAATACCTTAATTGTATATGTCTAAGAAATGATCAATCCATGCTGTTTAGAAGTTCTTGGGGAAGCTATGATAGTGCACATGAAATCACAGCAGAAAACAGCAGATATGTTAAAAACCAAGTAACACCAAATACTCCTTCAGAATTGAGTTCCTCTGGAAAAATTTCTTGATTCTTCTAGGTAATAGTTTTACCATAGTCAGCTGATTTCCTGATTCATATTCCTGTGACTCATAGCAACTGTGAGGACTAAACTTCATATTGTTGTTAAATTGTCAAGAGATTGAAATGAATTTCAGGAATAAAACTCCAAAAGCAATGGAGCCACCATCCAGTCTTCTAATGGAAGAAAGATCTATCTTGTCTATGATCTGATTCCTGGTTTTCTCTCCTGGTTGTCTAAAGTCCCTGTGACAACCAGGTAAAAAGTACCTGAGTTCATCAGACCTCAGTGTGAAGCCATAAAACAAACATCTCATTTTGTGTCCTAAAATCTCTCTGTAATTGTTACTATCCTGGGCATCCTTCAACCTGGTGGAGAGGGGAATCACTCCACTCCACATTGTGTAATGTGTTGTACAAGCTAGTCACATGGGGTCCAGGAGGAGGAAGGGGAAGTGCCTGTGGAGTGCAGGAATGTAGCAGGGTCAGCTATTGGAGCCAGGGGCAAGTGCTGTTGTAATGGAAATCTCTGCAGATCTAGAAAAGGTCTGGGTCTTGGGTGGAAGGCAGGGTCAGGAACCATTGTGCAGCGTCTTTAAGCACACTGTTACCCTAAGGGAGGTGCTCTTGTCACTCAGGCCTCACTAGCCAATCAGGCCCTCCAGTCTGACCTGCCAGTCAGAAGAGTATGGAGGTGGGGTGGGGCTTTCCAGGGCACAAGTCTACTTGCCAATTGGAGATATGTGGTTATCAGTCTCAAGGCCACTGTGTCCTTAGTCAGTAATGTTCTTGAGATACCCTGTGTTCCCCTTATGCATCACTGTGTGAATAGCCTCCTCCTGAGTTTGTCCCATTGTGTGGTAGCTTCTGTTGACTTCATAGAAGTCTCCCATTTTCTTCCTTTTCCCCACTGGAAGCAGTATACAAGATGCTAGTCTTCTGAAGTTTACTTGGCATGAGGCACAGCTTGTACAAAACCTCCCCACCCCAGCTTTTATTTTTTCTGCCTTCTACTTTTCCTACCCTTCTCATCCCCTGATACCTTCACCTCAGGACCCTGTCACTGAAGAATGACCTGCTGTCTCAGGTTAGTGGTGTACTTAAGGAATCATACTGGGACTCTTTGCTGTGTGAGTTTCCCATCTGCCTAAGTGGCTAGACTTGCAATCTCCTGATCCTATTTAAATGTTCAAAGTGTAACTGGTGCCTGAACCTAAAAGAAACTTAAGGATAACAGAACATGTGGAATGCAAAATCTGTTCCAGGCTGGCTCCTCCTTGAGCATAAGCCAGAGATGGATGCATGCTATCATTAAAGAAATTTTTCTTTATTAATCCCAAGTGTGTGGAGTGATTTCTCCTTTGGAAGGAGTATTAATTCTTGAACAGCTGCACCTCCAACTATTTAGAAAAATGTTTCTGAGACAAACTCCCCTATGTTGATTCAAGGGGCCTTGATCCCAGTATATCGGTCCCCAGGGCAATGACTTTGGTGTCTATGATTAAACATTATAAATTCTTAAATTAAAGGACTCTACCACCTCAGAGTTTTAAAAGTCCCCATTTGTGTCGTGTAGTTGACTATCCATTGAAGTCACAGGAAAAGGATTTGCATGTGGAGCATGACTTCTGCCTTCAGATGAGAATAGGAGGAATAGTTTATTGTGTGCCTTTCAGAGAGAAAAAGGGTAGGCAACCAGCTGCTGGAGTCACCATTATGAAGAAGGACTTAATTGTAGTTTTCTAGCATGTTTTAATCCCTGTCATGTGAATGAACACAGACCAGATTGGTGGGTGTACAATTTGAGACAGTTAGTTTGAGCCAATGAATATTGAATTTCTAATTAGACAACTCTCTTTTGCAGATATGTTCAGTCTTGCTTGACAGAGTTAAGTGAGCTGAGAGGATTGAGAAACAGACCATTGACTGTAACTCTGTGTGTCAGGTTACAGATCTCAGCAGCCAACATGTGCATGTGGGCAAGAGCAATCAGTCTCTTATTAATTGCATTTCCTCAACTAGGGAAGGTCTTACTCTTTTCTTAAGCCAATATAACTAATGCAGTTAAGTTTTTTTAATCTTCAAAATAAATTACTTTTGTCATGCTGAAAAGAATTATTGTTATTATTTTTTAAATTTCATTTTCTTTAAATACATTTCTTTAAAGTGTGACACCATGGGCAGCCTCGGTGCAGGGGGGAGGGCTTTGGACCTGCCTCAACTGAATGTACCAGGCTCTGCTGACTCTCCATGGGAGATCTTGACATGGAGGAGTGGGAATGGGGGGTGGGTTGGGGGGGAATACTGGGGGATGAGAGGAGGGAGGAGGGAGTATCTGTGTTTGTTATGTAAAATGAATAGAAAATTTCTTAATAAAAATAAAAAAAATGCATTTCTTCTGTAATCCCCATTTGTTTCTGTTTTCCAGTGTTTCTTGGTCATTTATAGTTTCATTCCTTTTCTCTCAAGTGCTGTTGATTTTTTATTTCTGTTTAGAGCAATGTTTCTGTAGGCTTGCCTCATGCTATATAATTGAGTATTGTTTTGAAAACCTAATCCTTCCTCTGTTGCCTGCTGCTGGGAAGACAGTCAGTCCTTCAGTTCCTTCTAGTTGGGTCTTGACTGGTCAGTGAGAAGGAAACAGACCAATGAATGAGTGTCCTCCAATTTCTCGGGCTTTTACTGGGGACATAGAAATGAAGAGGGAGCTGGGCAAGAATGGAATTCACTGACCAGTTTTGAAGCTGGTATAATAGTGCAGAAAGGGAGGGGCAGGAAGGAGGGTGAAACATTTCCTGCTTTGGCAGTAGTTGAGATTAGCATTGTGGTAGGTAATCAATTTCAGATGCTCCAGTAATGTCCTGACTGGTCATTTCTTGGGTTCAACAGACCAGGGAAATCAAGAATCTGGATAAAGAACTGACCTTATTATGAAATCAAATTATTTATTTATTTATTTATTTTTTTTTTAATTTTTTTTTTTTTTTTTACAATTTTTTTTAAACAAATGATCTGTTTTTTTCTAGATTTATTTATTTATTATGTATACAGAAGAGGGTGCCAGATCTCATTACAGATGGTTGTGAGCCACCATGTGGGTGCTGGGAATTGAACTCAGGACCTCTGGAAGAACAGTCGGTGCTCTTAACCTCTGAGCCATCTCTCCAGCCCGAAATCAAATTATTATAGTTACACTAGTTCAACCAATATAGGAGATCTGGGTAAAATAATGTTGCCCTGCCTATTGGGACTATTATTTTCCTGGTTTGAGATGTTCAGCCTGAGGGAGAAGGTGTGAGTAAACATTGGTGTGCTCTCATACAAATCTGTAGTTTCTGCAGCACATGGCCCTAAATCCTGCTTCAACTTTTCTAAATAGTTCTTTGAGAGTATAAATACATCATGACCACAGTCTCTTTCCTGCCTGCAAGTCCTACCATTGTCCCTCATGTTTTCTAATTCATGGCCTGTTTTTGCTCTAAAAATAGTTAAACAGTAACAACAGTTGCTTTTTGAATGTGACCTATATTTGACTGTAGGAGTTCCCAGCTAAGAAGCAAAGGGTTGGCTGTGTTGTACATTGAGTGTATAATGGCTTGTTCACACAAAACACTCCCTGCCAGGAAGTTGTCTGGGAGACTGGGAGAATTTCTTCTAAAATACTAGTGACCTGTCTCCTGGGGTGGAAGTGCAGAGCAGGGAAGGCCTGTGCTGTCTGAGTCACTTGACCTCTGATCACCCAGTAGAGCAGGTGCTAATGTCCTGAGGCTCAGCTGGGTGGCCTAGGCTAATGTGGGATCCTGGAGAGGTTTAGTAATTTGGAGTACCAATAGAAGGCAGCTATAGAGAACTGTGAGGAAGACCACAAGCCATGCCATCATGAGTGTGGGGTCAGTGTCTTCACTGTCACAGAGCAGCAGCAGTTATACTGAGCTATAGAGGTTTCTCAGTTGTGTGTGGTTTTAGGTGGATGGATAGGGCAGATTCCACATCTTGTGACATAATCCATGTGGCAGGAAATTGACATTTAATTCTCTTACAGTGTTTTCTGTGTGGGCATCTGGCCCCTCAAAGAGACACAGCTACACAACTATCTCCTATATGCAGAGGGTATAGTCTGGTCCCATGCAGGTTCCACAGCTGTCCATCTAAAGTTCGTGGGTTCCTCTGAGCTTGGTTCAGTTGTCTTTGTAGATTTCCCCATCATGATCTTGACCCCCTTGTTCATGTAATCCCTCTTCCCTCTTTTTGACTAGACTTTTCGACATGGATCTTGGCCTGGTGCATAGTTATGGATCTCTGCATCTGCTTCCATCAGTTACTGGATGAAGGCTCTATGGTGACAGTTACGGTATCCACCAATCTAATTACCAGGGTAGGACAGTTCAGGCACCCTTTCCACTGTTGCTAGTAGTCTAATCTGGGGTTGTCCAATGGATTCCTGGGCATTTCCCTAGCACCAGGTTTCTCCCTTACTCCATACTGTCTCCCTCTATCAAGATATCTCTTTCATTGCTCTCCTACTCTGTCCTTCCCCTAGCTTGACCATCCCATTCTCTCATGTTCTCATTCACCATCTCCTCTCCTCTATTGCCCTCCCCTCATCCTCAGTTTACTCGTGGAGATCTCTGTTTACCCTTCCCATGGTGATCTGTTCATCCATCTTAGGATCCTCCTTGTTTCCTAGCTTCTCTAGCTGTGGGTTGTGGTCTGTTTATTCTTTGCTTTACATCTAGTATCCACCTATGAGTGAGTACATACCATGTTTGTCTTCCTGAGTCTGGGTTACCTCACTGAGGATGATATTTTCTAGTTCCATCCATTTGCCTACAGATTTCATGATGTCATTGTTTTTACAGCTGAGTAATACTCTGGCTGGTGTTGCCTGCACATGAGCATGGGCTATCTGCCTGATTTGGGTGCTGGAACATGGCCTCCTTCCTCTCTTTCTGAATGAGAATATATCCTGTGCCACTGTATGTTGCAAAGGTTTAACTTGTTTCTTGATTTTAGAATATTTTACATTCAAGAGATAATCATGAGTATCAGAAGAGACTTTGGACATTTGAACAGTGTTGGAGCTGTTACAGACTATGAGAATCATTGAAGTTAGACTAAATGCATTTTCATATCCTTTTTGTTGTTTTTTGTTTGTTTATTCTTGTTTTATTCTTTTGTCATACAATACATCCTGACCTCAGTCTCCATTTCCTCCACTCCTCCCAGTCCCCATCTCCTTCCCACTCTCTCAGATCCACTGCTCCTGTTGGTGTATCAACCAAACACATCATTAAAGATACAATTAAACTAGCCACAAACCTTCATATCAAGCCTGGATTAGGCAACCCAGGAGGAGGCAAAGGGTCCAGGGGTAGACAAATGGTCAGAGACACCCGTACTCTCACAAACACACTAAGGTAAACAACCACAGCATGTATGCAGAGGACCTGGCACAGACCCATGCAGGACCCATGATTGCTATTTCTGTCTCTTTGAGCCCCTTTGGTCCCTGCCTAGTTGATTCTGTGGACATGTTCTCCCGGTGTCCTTGACCCCTCTGGGTCCTACAGTCCCCTCATATGCATGGTTCCCAGAACTCCAGCTAATGTCTGGATGAGGATCTCAGCATCTGCTCCTATCAGCTGCAGGAGGAGGCCTCTCTGATGACAATTGGACTGGGTACTAATCTACGATAATAGAATATTGTCAGATATCAATTCATTGACTTTTTTTTTTCGTCAGTTGTATTTGGTTCTACCCTAGTTTTCTGAGCCATCCAACTTCTGGTTCCTGTTCATCCAAGCAGTGTTGGGCATGGGCTCCCTTTTGATCTTGAGCCTCAAGTTAATTCAGTAATTGGTTGATTACTACACAAATTCCAAGACACCATTGCCCCAGAATATCTTGCAGACAGGACAAGTATGGGTTGAATATTTTTGTGGCTGGGTTAGTGTCCCATTCCTACCACTGGGAACCTTACATGAATATAGAAGATGGCCAGTTCAGACTCCATATTCTCAAATACCTGGGGTCCTCATTAGGGTCACCCTGATAGCTTCCAGAAAGTTCCTACCATACTAGGTTTCCACATCACCCCCAAAAGCTCCCCTATTGCACTCACCTTTTCCTATATTCTCTCCCTCTGTCTCTCCATTACTTACCTGATCCTTTCTGTTCTTGCCACCAGTCCACCCATAAAATCTATTCCATCTCCTCTTCCCAGTAGATCCATGCATTCCCCTGCCTCTACGGCTATCCTTGTTACTTAGCCTCCCTGAGTCTGTGGATTGTACTGTGGTTATCTTTTACTTGACGGCTAATATCCACTTATCTGTGAGTGCATATCATGTGTGTCTATGTGGTTCTGGGTTGCCTCACTCAGGATAATAAACAACTCAAGAAACTAGACATCCACAAACCAAATAATTCATTATAAATATGGTACATATCTAAACAGAATTCTCAATAGAGGAATCTAAAATGACTGAGAAACACTTAAGGAAATGTTCAACATCCTTAGCCATCAAGGAAATGTAAATCAAAATTACTTTGACATTTCACTTTACACCTGTTAGAATGGCTAAGATCAATAACACAAGTGACAGCTCATGCTGGCCAGGATGTGGAACAAAGGGAACACTCCTCCACTGCTGGTAGGAGTGAAAACTTGTACAGCCATTATGGAAATCAATATGGCAGTTCCACTGATAATTGGGAATCTATCTACCTCAAAACCCAGCTTACGACTCTTGTGTATAAACCCCCCAAATTCTCCTCCATCCTGCCACAAATACACTTGCTTAACTATGTTCAAAGCTGGTTTATTCATAATAGTCAGGAACGGCTATGTCTGTAAGAGATTGTGTTGATTGATGATTGATATGGGAAAGCTCTTCCAGTGAGTTGGCAATATCTCTAAACAAGTGGACCTGGGATGGATAGGAGAGCTGGCTGAGCACAAGACAGTGACAAAGCAAGTGAGAAGGCCAGGAAACAGTGTTTGCCCATGGTTTTTACCTTCATTTTCTATACCACAATGATGGATTGTGACCTGGCAGAATCAGCTAAATAAACTTACCTGAGATGATTTTGCAGCAGAGAAGCAACTTAGAACAAAAAAATGGAATACCAAAGTGATTGTATTGTTGGGAAGAACCTGGGAATGTTGTCTTCTAGAGGAATGTAGAAGATATCAGGACTTAAATGGCAAAAGTCATAGAAAGCTCACACAGAGCTCAATAGGCTGTTCTTGTAGGACAAGGAAGATGGGACTTTTGAGAGTAATGCACACAGAGGAGGTCAGGTCATAGATTTTAGTGAGAAATAGACTTCATGAAAGACTAAGCTAGAGGTCATTTGTGTCTTATTTTGACCTAAAATCTTTCTTATTCTGTCCTTGCTATGAGAAATTGAGTGAGGTCAAATTAAAAAGTAATGGGCTGATTTCTTAGATGGAAATTGAATCTGTTGGACACTTGTTACTGATGACTCATTCAGGTCTACAGTGAAAAAAGCAACAAGTTGGGCAGAAACCAATGACAACAAAAGGTAGTTTCAGGTGCTGAAACAGACAGGAATTTTCAAGGAGATCACCATTAAAGAGAAGAAAACCTACCTAGGCATCCTGTCCTGTCTTCAATTAATGGAAGGATTAGGCAAAGTGATTCCTATCATCCGGAAGCAGCCTCATACAAAACCTGCTGCAACCGTAGTCCAGTCTCTGCAAGGTCCATCTCAACTAAGAAGCCAAACTTGTGCTGGCTCTGGAAACAAGAAAGAATCAAAATTTCAGGTCTTGGATTCCTGATCTGTGGTTTCAGTTCAGCACTCTTGCAGTCATCTATGTTTGGCAGAGTCAGAGCCCCAGTGAGGAGCCTGTGAGAGTCCATTGCATGAACTCTGAGCATGAAGCCTGAGTTGCATATTGAGACCACAAGACATTGACATACATAAACTATGAGATATCTGCCATGGATAGCTGCATATAGGGAGTAGAAGTATCCACAAAGAATTATATGAGAATTTTAGGGAAAATGAGACATCTAAGCTTTGAAACTGAAGCCCCATGTGTTTGAGACAGAACACAGGATTTGGTGTTTGCCCTGCTGGGTTTCAGTCTTGCCGTGGTCCAGTCTTCCCTCACTGTGTTCCAGGTCCTCTTTTGTTGCTGGAGAATTTCTCTCCTGCTCCAAGTCCCGCCAGTCCCAGAACCCACTTATAAAATAAACACACAGACTCTTACATTATTTAAACTGCTTGGCCATTAGCTCAGGCCTATCACTGTCTAGCTCTTACTCTTATATTTAGCCCATTTCTATTAATCTTTACTTTGCCACATGGCTTGTGGCTTACCGGTAATTTACATCTTCCTTGTCCTGGCGGCTGCTCCAGGCAGTCTCCTCTATCCTTCCTCCTTCCTCAATTCTCCTCTCTCTTAGTCCTGCCTATACTTCCTGTCTGGCTACCGGCCAATCAGTGTTTATTGATAGAGAGCAATATGCACAGCACTTCCCCTTTTTTTTCTTTTTCAAAAGGAAGGTTTTAACTTTAACATAGTAAAATTACATATAACAAAAAATTATCGAGCAAGAATTACAGTTACAATATTAAAGAAGATATCCTATCTATCTTATATTTATGAGTTTAAGGTTTTATATCTAACTTATCTTTTATCATAACTGAAGAAATTACAACTATCTAGAGAGCAATATCCACAGCACTCTTTGGGAATTGTAATGGGTATTCTGTGCCAGTATACGTTGGAAAGATGTAACATGTTTTCTGATTTTACAAGATGTCAGAGTTAAGTGATCACCTTGTGTCCAAGGTGTCCAAAGAGACCTTGAACATTTGAAAGGGTAGGTGCTGTTGAAGATGATGAGGATCATTGAAGATAGACTAAATGCATTTTAATCATGAGGTGACCATAAAGCCTATAGTGACCTAGGTCAGAATGTATTCGATTGAATGAAAACCATCCCAGATAGGATGATGTATTTGAATACTTATCTCTCCTTGGTATCTTTCTTTAGAGTGCTTGTGGAACCCTTAGTAGGAGGAGTCTTTCAGGATGAAATTCCTCATTGGAGAAGGGATTTGAGTGTCTATAGCCTCAACCCATTTTCTATGCAGCTGTATCCCTAACCCCAGCAACAATCCCCACAATGAGCAAGCAACACACCTCAGCACAGACACCTTCCCAGTCACAGCAGACAGTTTCTGATATTAGCATGCCTCAAGGTATAGTCCCATCACCACCCAAGTCCACCAACACTGGAATGGGATCATCAGTGTCTCCAGGCCTCAGAGAAACAAATAGGACCATGACAACACCTTCAACAGCATTAAGCACACCAAAGGATGCCATTCCATCATCTGGAACTGGGACACCCACTCTTCCTGAGAAGTCAGCTTTAACTCCACTCTCATTAACACTGGCCAAAGTCACTTACACAAACAAACTTTACCCATGATGAGTATGGCAAGTACAAATACCTCTTCACCAACCACAGCCACTCTAAGGAGAACTGTTCATAGCATAGCCCCATCTGAGATTCAGGAAAAGGACATTGCAACTGTATCCCTAACCCCAGCAGCAACGTCCACAATGAACAAGTCACCAGACCCATACCACAGCACAGTCACACAGACACCTTCCCAGCCAGCACAGATGGGCTCAAGCACAGGCACTGGTACAGCCCAATCACCTGAGCATTCCACAGTCCTTGTCCTTAGCTCATGTTCTTTGTGTCTGGCTGTCATGACTTCACCACGATTATAGTTGGTATCATAAATCTGATATGATACTGTTGAAGCAAGTGCTGTTCAGTGCTAAGCCATTTTGTAACCTGAGTTTTTGTCAATTTTGATGTTTTTATTTTTGCTTTTGAAGACAAGGTTTCTCTGTGTAGCCCTGGCTATCCTAAAAGTAGCTCTGTAGACCAGACTGGCCTAAATGCAGATATCTGAAGATTTTGGCTCCTATGTCCTGTGATTAAATGTGTGCCATCATGCCTGGGCTTTTTTTTTGTTTTTATATTATTATGTGATGGGCCTGGAATGTAGGTTTTTGTATATGTCAAGCATATGCTGTTTTGCTTGAAATTTCAAATCTGGCAGAGTGTATCATTCTCTTTCCCAGGATGGCTGTATTCATGACATTAAAACTGCCTGAGCCTTCTGAATCATTCCATTGCAGCTGTGTGACATTCTTCCTACCTATTGTGTTGGTTTTCAATTCTTTTGAATGAATATTCATCTTTTGCCAGTATGCATGGATACTGTGTGCCTGGTCCTCACAGCAATCAGAAGATAGTTTCACAACCTCTGAAGTTGTAATGGATAGTTGTAAGCCCCCATGTAAGTATTGGCAATTGAGCCTACTTGTCTGCAAGACCAGCAAGAGCTCTTAAATGCTGAGTCATCTCTACTGTCTTATGTTATTTATGATCAACTTTTACATTGCTAATGTTTGCGTTTTCTCATTTGTAACTATAAACATGCATTCCCTTTTAGCAAGATCTTATTATTGTTATAGTTTAAACTGGTTTTTGGAAGATGAAAACAGAGCTGGAGTGTATGTATAAGTCTTTGTAGGGACTTCCATAAAAACCTGTGAATTTTTTCTACCATTTTTTTACAATTTATTTTTATGAGGGAGACAAGGTCTTACTAATATGTAACTGGTTATCCTGAAATTCACTGCATAGGGCAGAATGGCATCCAATTCAACTAGCTTCACCTGCCTCTTGCCTCATGAGTGCTGGGATTAAAGCCATGAGCCAATGCACCTAGCTTGCCCATCTTTTCTGTAGTTAGTAATTGTCATTCAATTTCTCCGTTGTATACATTGATCTGTTTGCTTGCCTCTATTTTTATATCTGTTAATAGGCATTTCTCTTACAAGGCTATATCCCAGACAGTGTGAAGAAATGATAGAGGTGAACCTCATTGTTCAGTTTTTTTTTCTAAAATGAATTGATGATTAGAACTTCTGTGTCATGGAATAAGTGTGGGGAGCCCCAGAATTATACAAATATATTGTCAAAGAAATATACATTAGCATGCTGTCAGTATCACACTTTCTGTTGTACACATGTATGGGATATTTTAGACTGCAGTGACCTACGATGATGTGCATATCGACTTCACTTGGGAGGAATGGACTTTGCTGGATTCTTCCCGGAAGAATCTCTACAAAGATGTAATGCTGGAGACCTACAGGAACCTCACTGCTATAGGTAAGACTGAATTTTTCATCACATTTTAAAATAAGGGGATAATTATTCCTTGGTTATTAATACTTTTCTGTAATCCTGATTGAGAAAGAAGAAGAATGAGGTGAATAAATCTGGCATGGTTCTAAAATTCACTGAAGATAGTAACTTAAATTTTGCACAGTTTCCCATAATATATCATACATTTTCTGGTACTGTATTTTAGGCTACAGTTGGGAAGACCATAATATTGAAGAACATTGTCAACATTGTGGAAGACATGGAAGGTAAATTTCATGTGCAAGCTGATACAAATGTGCTTATGGAGAAATTTTAATGTGTCCCAGAAGTTTTAAACAAAAGCAACAATGTAAATAAGCACAGTTTAAAGTGTACTGATGATTGTTAAATTCTCACAAAACCAAACACCTCAATGTCAAGGAGCTGATATGTGTTTGCAAGGCATTACTCTGAGAAAGGACACAGGGAAACAATACCTTAAATATCCCCATTTGAATTACAGCTTATGATAGCTATGCTGTAGATCAGCCAATCTGTTTAATTTCATGCCAATCAGATATTGCAAAAGGAATATGTGTTGAATAGGTGATAAGTATATATTGAAAACATTCTAATAAGCAAATAGTTCAGAGTAAACTAGTATAACTCATATATTTGTGATTTTTCTAAGTTTAGTGAGAGGGTCAGTTTATGAGAGTCAAGAAAGTTATTGTGGAGAAACCTTAATCCCTATAACACATGTCTATGAGGAAGAGAAAATCAAGCTGTGTGGATGAAGTGTGGAAACATTTTATTTATTAGTTTTACTTTATCAATATATCATATGTCACTCTGGATACAAGCCATGTGAGCAGAGGGATATGGAAGGAAGCACCATAACTCTCTCTTAAAACAAAACAATTAGAAGATATGTAGTAGTCCCCACTTTGAGTAGAATTTTTGAATGTGATACAAGTTTAAAATTTATTGGTTTTCCAACTTCATTGGGAATACATCAACAAAATTACACTTCAGAAAAGCCCTATGAGTATTGGAATGTATAAAAATGTCTTTTTGTCCTGGTTCACTTTGCAAATGTAGTAATGATTCTCACTATTAGAAAATTTATGAATGAGTAAGTATGCTAAAGCTCTGAGTTCTTCCAGTTCTCTTTAAATATGTGAAGAATATCATATAGAATAATGATGCTACAAATGTGGACCCTGTGATAAAGGCTCTTATCATTACAGATATCTTCAAAGACACAAAACATCCCTAAATGAAGGGGAGCAGTATGAGTGTATACTTTAAGATCTTATTTGTCTTAAAAATTAGACCAAATTGTAAAATTAACTCATACAGATATAAATATTCATCAGTGTACTGAATGTGATAAAGCTTTTACATGTGCTAAGTATCTTTACAGGTTCAAAAAATGTCATACTGGAGAGAAACCCTGTGAATATATTCAGTGTGCAAAAGCTTTTTTACAACACAGTCATCTTCAAATGCATGAAAGAACATTTTCTGGAGAGAAACCCTACAAATGTAATCAATGTGAGAAAGACTTTGCATATGCCACTAGTCTCCAACTACATGAAAGAACACATACTGGAGAGAAACCCTACAAATGTAATCAATGTGAGAAAGCCTTTTCACAACACAGTGCTTTCCAAATACATAAAAGAACACATTCTGGAGAGAAAGCCCACAAATGTAATCAATGTGATATAGCCTTTTCAAGTCACAGTCAACTCCAAATACATGAAAGAACGCATACTGGAGAGAAACCCTACAAATGTAATCAATGTGATAGAGGTTTTTCACAATATGGTAATCTTCAAATTCATGAAAGAACACATTCTGGAGAGAAACCCTATGAATGTAATCAATGTGGTAAAGCCTTTACAAGTGCCACTAGTCTCCGAACACATGAAAGAACACATACTGGAGAGAAACCCTACAAATGTAATCGATGTGATAAAGCCTTTTCACAACACTGTCATCTCCAAACACATGGAAGAACACATACTGGAGAGAAACCCTACAAATGTAATCAATGTGATAAAGAATTTTCACGACGCAGTCAACTCCAAATACATGAAAGAACACATACGGGAGAGAAACCCTACAAATGTAATCATTGTGATAAAGACTTTGCATATGCCACCAGTCTCCAACTACATGAAAGAACACATACTGGAGAGAAACCCTACAAATGTAATCAATGTGATAAAGACTTTTCACGACACAGTGATCTCCAAATACATAAAAGAACACATACTGGAGAGAAACCCTACAAATGTAATCAGTGTGATAAAGCCTTTTCTGGACACAGTAATCTTCAGATTCATAAAAGAATACATTCTGGAGAGAAACCCTATAAATGTAATCAATGTGGTAAAGCCTTTGTATGTACCACTGATCTCCGAAGACATGAAAGTATACATGCTGGAGAGAAACCCTACAAATGTAATCAATGTGATAAAGGCTTTTCACAACACAATGCTTTCCAGATACATAAAAGAAGACATTCTGGAGAGAAACTCTACAAATGTAATCAATGCGATAAAGACTTTTCACGACATAGTTATCTACAAATACATGAAAGAACGCATACTGGAGAGAAACCCTACAAATGTAATCAATGTGATAAAGCCTTTTCAGAACACAATGCTCTCCAAATACATAAAAGAACACATACCGGAGAGAAACCCTACAAATGTAATCAATGTGAGAAAGACTTTGCATATGCCACTAGTCTCCAACTACATGAAAGAACACATACTGGAGAGAAACCCTACAAATGTAATCAATGTGAGAAAGCCTTTTCACAACATATAAATCTTCAAAGGCACAAAAGAATACATTCTGGAGAGAAACCATATGAATGCAATCAATGTGGTAAAGCCTTTGCAAGTGCCAGTAGTCTCCAAAGACATAAAAGAATACATACTGGAGAGAAACCCTATGAATGTAATCAGTGTGGTAAAGTCTTTGCATGTGCCAGTAATCTCAGAGTACATGAAAGAACACATGCTGGAGCATAACCCTATAAATGCAATCAATGTGATAAAGACTTTTCACGACACATACTGTACAGAAACCCTACAAGTGTAATCAATGTGGTTAAAGCCTTTGCATGTGACAGTAGTCTCTAAATACATAAAAGAACACAATCTGGAAAGAAACCATACAAATGTAATCAATGTGATAAAGCCTTTTCATGACACAGTAATCACCAAATGCATGAGAGAACACATTCTGGATGCATGTAATCAATGTGGTAAAGCCATTGCATAAATCAACAGTCTTTGAAATCATCAGAAAAAATAATCAGACTACAGAGAAACCCTAGAAAGGTAGTGAGTGTGGCAAAGTTTTGCACTTCATGTTAGTCTTTATTACAAGAGTAAAATTTCAGTGTGTAATTGGTATTTTAAAGTCCTTTCATTTTACAGTAGTCTTTGAGGACCTGAAAAAACTAATACTCAAGGAAATCTGGCCATAAAGAGTTTGGTAAGATATTTACCCAACTGACTTAAATTCAGTTACACAAGTTTATTCTGGAGAAGAAATCTGACAAGTGTCACCAATCTGTTCAAGCATTATGATGTCTCTCTTTATTTTATTTGCACCTGCAAGCTCATATGGTGAAAATAACTATGAATTTAAATGATGAGGTAACCCTTTTAAATTCTACAGTTCTCTTAAATTACATGAAATAACAATCCAGTTGTAAAATTTAGTGGATGTGTATTAATGCCTTTTCTGTTGCTGTGATAAGACTTTATGTCTAAGTCAACTCATGAGTGAGCTCTTGGTTCTAGAGGGATACAGGATCACCATGAAAGTGGCATGGCAACAAGTGTCAAACATGGCAGCTAAAGCAGGAAGCTAAGAACTCACATCTTCCACCTGTGGCATGAAGGTGAAAATGGGAACTGGAAATGGTTTGTGGATGTGAACTCATGCTCAACCCCAGGGACATTACCCATATCTTCCCAAATGATACTACCAACTGAGAAGGATTGATTTCTCTGACTTCAAGCCTACATGACTGCTCTCTGTTTTATGAACCAGTTCATGATGAAGAAAAACTCTGTAAGCCTTTTGATGGTTCCACACCTGGTTTACAGGAATAAATGCTTACAAGAGAAAACCATTCTTGAGTGTAAATCTGATTGTTTAAAGATTTGTTTTAATTTTAATTATATGATGTCATTGTTTCTTTTTGTGGGTATGTGCATTCTGGTTCCCAAGAAATTTAGGCCATTGGATCTTCTTTTAGCAGGAATTACAGGGAGTTGTTAAAAACCTGGCTTCGTCCTGGGAACTTCCCTTAACTGTTTGGCTATTTCTGTCACCCTGTAAATATTTCAAAGCTGTCATATATAATCTGGATGTCAAGAAATAGGAAATAATTCATACAAGCGAAATATCCTATTCTGGTAAACGATTTGGTTAAGACCTTAGACATCACAATTATCTTCACATTCACATACACACACACAAATCTTGTTTTATGTCTTTTTCATCATACCCTTGAAGGAAGTAATTCATTTACCAAGTTGACTCAAGACAGATAGGGGAGCTCATTGCATCGTGGATTTCTATTTTGCCACATTTGAGATAGATACTAAAATGTGGTATATGTGTGGCCAATCCATTTAATGAAGTTTATTTTGTGGTTCTTATATTTTTTTCTTTGACTTCTGTTCATCTTCTGTTGCTCTTTCACTTAGTAATAGGTATTTTTCTGCTGCAATGTATAGAATGGGATGCCCATCATCTAAGTGGTCCATTGTTTATTTAGATATCAGGCAGTGTGTGATCCTATTTTTGAAGTAAGGGTGTCTGTGAAAGTGTGTTAAGTTGTTTTTCCTGGTTTTGTTTTTCATATTTTAACAAATTCCCTTGAGATGTTGTTTCTTATCCAGTCTGGCTTCAATGTCAGTAATTAGGGATATATTTGAACTCATTATCCTTAGGTGTCACCCTCTTGAGTACAAGTCCAAGGGTAGATGATGTGCCCCCATGTATGCTGTTTTATTAGCATGTTTAAGCATATGTTAATGTTAAAATGCTTAATAGAAGAGAATATAAGAAACATTAAATGACTCATGTGCATCCAAACAGCATATCCATATATCTGGTAGAGATGTAATAATATAGGAAAATCAACAGTCAACTGTATATTTTACAACATTACTTGATGTGCTATGGATATGAATATATTATTTGAAGTTCCATGTGTCTTCATGTCCCCATTAGTTATTCATTTGATATTTCATCTTGAAGTACAGCATTCTAAGGTAATTATCCAGAGATGCCAGATAATGTAATGGTAATGAGATTTATTTCAAAAGAAATTCTGTTGTGTGTGTGTGCCTGTGCATGTGTGTAATATTATTATGGTTTTTTGGGCCATGACACATATGTGGAGACTGGAAGACAACTTTGTGGGGTCTCCTGTTTTCCCTTATTCATATGGTGATTAAGATGAGGTTGCCAGTCAAGATGAGGTTGAGAGAGTAGAGGCTACTTGGTTTGCAATCTGAGTTCAGACTGGTGTGAAAGTTTCTGAGATTCTCCCATCTCAGCCTCTGGATTGCCAGGATTTTATAAGCATGGACCACCATGCCTGACTAGAGGAACATTGTCATCAACAAAATTAAAGCTTCCTTCAGCTGATAAGTGAACAAATAACTGAGAGGTTATGATATTTGCCAATTATAGCTCATTTCAAATAGCCAAATACAGATGATAAAATAGGTATTCATCGAATTCCACTGTAGATGTTTAATTATGGACAAACATGATAAATTGGTGGTTTATATTTCCTCAGAATCTGAAATCTGTCTATTTCATAATTTACCCTTTTGGTTTCCTCTATGATGTGTTTTCATTGACTCTGGCATTGGGTAGGAGACTCACCTTACAAAGATGCAAGCTTCTTCATTTGCAGTACACAGTCTAGAATTCACCCCTGCTTCACAGGTGATGTTCTAGTCTCAGCTTCTTAAGTGGCTGCAGTTACAGGCATGAGTCACTGTTCCTGTTTGCAAATTAACATTTGCATTGGCAATACCTTGTCTTATTTCCCATTTAGAATGGTGCAGGGTTGCTTTATTTTCTATCATAGGCAAAATGTTAATTTTATATTCTGATATAGGTTCAATTTAGTCATGACAAATACACAATTATAAAATTCTCAAGGTTTTTTGGGGAAACAATCCTCCCCTTTTTTTTTTTTTTGGTTTTTCAAGAAAGGGTTTCTCTGTGTAATAGCCCTAGCTATACTGTCCTGGAACTCAGTCTGTTGACCAGGCTGGCCTCGAATTCAGAGATTTACCTGCCTCTGTCTCCCAAGTGCTGGGATAAATGGTATGTGCTACTACCATTTGGCACAATCTCCCTTTTTTGTGAGTAGTACATGATTTAACAGTGTTGTTACTAATTTGATTTTGGACATGTTTCTTGAACAGTAAACATTTATGCATACTTGCTGGCTAGCTATTGTCCAACTGACCAAATATGAATTGAGACAAATGGTTAGTAGTAGTAGTTTTGCTCATTTATTGAGAAAGTAAAAGGTCCTCTGGAGGGTAGAAGTTCACTAGTAAGAAAGGAAGCACAAAAGCTCCTGACCACCTAAGGTCTCATTGATGTCCTCTTCTTTCTCTTTGTTCATTTGTCTGTGATGTGCATGCATGATTTATGTATGTCTACATGTGTGGAGGCATATCATTTGTACACATCTGTGTGGAGGCCAGAGGTTGAGCTTTGACCTTTGTCTTAGATGCTGGTCTCTTGACATGAGGGGACTAGAAAATGAAAACAAAAGCATTGTTCACTGCATGATGTTCCGGGGCATGATGGGGCGAGTGTGGACAACAAATATGGTGCAAGGAAGTGTATAGCTTTGTTATTTTTTAATTCTTATGTGGCCCACCACTCAGCTCCCAAATAATGGAGAACTATTCTTACTTATGAACACCCAGTCTTCACTTGACTTATTTCTAGCCAGCTTTTCCTAACTTAAATTATCCCATCTACCTTTTGCCTGTGGGTTTTACCTTTTTCTGTTCTATATTCTTTGTGTGTTTATGGATACCTCCATTTAGTTTTATGCCATAGTAATCCAGAAGTCACACATCATTTACATTTTATGAAACCATTAGCGAAGAAGATGGCCAAGTTGTGAGTGACATGGCTGATTCCATTTTGATGAGTTCACCACCAAATATGGGGGCAAACCACATGGTTCCTTTCTGTTCAAGATTATCTCAGCCCCATGGTAAGGTGAACCCATTCCCCATCAGGCACAAGTCCCTGCAGGATACACACATCTCTCAGGTTAAATGTGCACTGTTACACCATTTTCTTTGAAAAGGCACTTTAGTTAGTTTAGGATGTATTTAGGAGGAGATGTTGCATATGGACTAGGCAAGTAGGCTCTATATAGCAAAGGAATATAGGAAAAGGAGTCCATGGTCTTGGTCAGAGACAGTTGAGTCCATATGTCTTACATAGTAATTGTAACTGTGGAAGCCAAGTATTGTCATCCAGGGGTTTTAACTTAATCCCCAAACTCAAGATGTTTCTTGCCCCAATTATTCCAGGTAAGCATGCTGTCAGCTGAGATCAGATGGCTTTGTCACCCTCCATATGGGCTATAGTTTAAAACTTCTGGAAAGAAAACTTGTTGAAAGAGTTCATCCTAATAAAACCTTGGCAGCTTTTTGTGGCACTTTTACTCAGTAAAGCATTATCTCATGGAATCATCTAAGATAGTCAGATGTAACTCCACCAAAGAGACTAGCTTTTTTACTTCCACCTGACCTGATCTGAGGTTTCCCAGATTCTCTCAGTGAACTGGCTGGGGAGGGATACAGTGGACAATGCCATGCATGCAGAGGAAACATAAGGACTTAAACCCAAGTTTGAGGCCTCCCATTGTTCAATGTCCTTTGTCAGGGTAGGGCTGTTGATATGAACAAAGTCTGTAGCCAGAATACCTGGCCACTCCTCTCCTTAAGGGAAATATTTTCTTTCTTCAGTTTCTTTATCTCTTTCTGTCTCTTTCTTTAGACATTTTCTACCTAGATTGTTTGGTTTACATTGTTCTTAGTGTCCATTTATTGAGATTTCATGCACCCAAATTTCATGTCAAACACGTTTCAACCCTCAGGATGATGTGACTAGCAAAGGAATACTATATTCTTCCCCATAGCATTTTTCATCTTTGCTCTGCATACAGATTGGTCATGTGTTCCCTGGTAATTTCCTTGTACCACTGTCACTGTGATGTCCAGACACTGCCATCCTTGGGGTTCTTTTGCTGAATTGCAGAGTTCCAGAGGCACAGGGCCACTACAGAAGCTGTTGGGAAGCATTTATCCTGTGAGGCCATCTGAGGTGGTTCCTTGGGTGAGCTATGCTCTTAGAGTAACCTGTGAATTGTTACAAATAAGTGTCTGGACAAGGCAAACTTTTCTCTTGTTCAAGAGGGTATGCTGGTGAAAGGGGATCTTACCTAGACTAGAACTACACTTGATTTTATCCTAAGGAAAGTGGTGTCTATGTCTTTTCCCCAATATCTAGAGTCAGACTTCACAGTCTTATTCATTATGTGAGTATGAAAACAGTTGGTCCATAGGAAAGGAAGGAGGAAGGCATACTGCTCCCAGAAAAGAAGAGTCACTGTTCCAGGCCATCAGATTCCTAGAATTCAGGCTTGGGGCTGGGAATAAACAATATTTTACTGAATGGAGGAAGTGTTAAGATTTGAATTCCATATTTTAAACTCAATTTTGAGACTATTTGATAAAAAGATTCATATTTAATATTTCTTACAAGCATCAGTGTGGCTGCATTTGTTGAAACCAAAGAGAAAATAGGGAGGCTGCAGAGGCATAGCAGGCTTCTCTGATCTCCTCTATGTTCAGAGAAAGCTCTAGAGAGTGGGGCCTGTCTGTTGGCAGGAAGATCACCAGCTGGAGGGCCAGTAACCTAACAGTTTAGAGTCCAGTTTAAGTCAGTTTTGTAGGAGGTGAAAGTTTGCCTTCATGGTCATTGCTTATAATAATTCTCAGCATGTTAAGAGATGTCAATGGAAAGTTTGCCCACAAGGGATTTTAAACAGTCCCACCCTGTGCCTATGTTTTGTATGACAGCCATTGGAAATGCTTTGTGTACAGTTTCCACAATCTATAATTTACCATTATATGGATGATATTTTACTAGCTGATTCAAATATAAATACTTTAGAGAAAATGTTTGAAGAAATAAAGCAAATTTTGCCTTGTTGGGGATTACAAATTGCTCCTGAAAAAATACAAAGAGAAGATTTTATTACTTACCTAGGATATAAAATAGCTTTACAAAAAATTCAACCCCAAAACGTACAAATCAGGAGAGATCAATTGCAGACTCTTAATGACTTTCAAAAATTGCTAGGAGACAGTAACTGGATATGGCTCACAATTGGATTTACATTCAAGAACAGAATAATTTGTTCAAACCTTATGAGGTGACAAGGATTTAAATAATCTAAGAAAATTATCAGCTAATGCTGAGATAGAATTGACTTTGGTAGGAAAGAAATTACAGGATGTACGTGTAGATCATGTAGATCCAGAGCTTGAATGCATTCTGGTTATTTTTACTTTCTAAAATTCTCCTACAGGAATCTTAATGCAGAAAGAAGATAATATCTTAGAATGGATACTTTTACCACACAAACAGTAATAAATTAAAGACCTATGTAGAAAACATTTCTGAGTTGATTCTAAAAGAAAAACTAAGACTTTTTCAATTAGCAGGAATAAACCCAGCAGAAATTGTAGTACCTTTTACTAATGCTGAAATTTCCTCCTTATGGACAGAAAATGAACATTGACAAAGAGATTTTTTTTGGAGAGATTAACTACAAATATCCCCAAAGCAAGAGAATTCAATTTATAAAGAGAAGTAACTGAATTCCTCCTCACATTGTACAGGTAACATCAATTTCTGGAGCCCCTACATTCCATACTGATATAAACAAATCAGTAAAGGCAGGTTATAAATCAGGAAATATGAATAAAGTGGCTCAAAGCCCTTATGATTCTGTTGAAAAGTCAGAATTATATGCTACTCTCATGGTATTATTAGGTTTTTCCAGAACCTCTAAATGTAGTTATTAACTCTCAATATGCAGAAAGAGTTGTTTTACATATTGAAACTGCTGAACTTATTCCAGATGATACAGATTTGACTTTGTTATTTATTCAGTTACAAGAAATAATCAGAAATTAAAATAATCCCTTATATATAATACATATTATGTCCCAAACGTGTCTACCAGGCCCTCTACCACAAGGTAGTGATGAAACTGATCAACTAATGGTAGGAAATCTGCTAGAAGCCTCAGGATTTCAAAAACAAAACAAAACAAACAAACAACCATGTCAATAGCAAAGGTTTGAAAAAGGATTTTTCCATCACTTGGCAACAAGTCACAGAAATTATAAGAAAATGTCTTACTTGTTCCCTGTATAACCAAACTCTACTAGTTATAGGAAGTAACTCAAAGGGTACTTAAATAAATGAAAGTTGGCAAATGAACGTGTTTCATTTTGCAAAGTTTTGAAAATTAAAATGTCTACTACCCTATAGATACATATTCAGGACTTAAGTGGACAATGGCTTTGAGTTATGAAAAGGCTGATTGTGTAATCACATATTTGTTAGAAGTTATGTCATCATGGGGATACCTGTACAAATTAAGACTGACAATGTCTGTAGTAAAATGAAACAGTTTTTTTTGCATATTACAATATAAAATGTTACAAGTATTGCACACAACCCTGTAGAGGAAGCAGTTGTAAAAAGATCTAGTTGCCCTCTAAAATATATGCTTAATAAACAGAAAGGGGCAATAAAGACCCCCAGAGATAGATTGCATAATGCTTTATTAACTTTAAGTTTTCCAATGCTAATGAGAAAGAAATGACAGCTGCAGAGAGATATCAGGCAGCAGGAAAAAAAGTACTTAATTAAATCAGCCTGTATACTTTAAGGATGCGTTGACCTCAGAATGGAAAGCAGAATAAGTGTTGGTTAAGCGGCGGTGCTCGTGGCTGGCCACCGACCACGGCGACCATTCTGACAGAAGAGAGCACTGGATGTTGCGATAGAAGAATCACGAGCCATGGTTACCTTTTAGAGCTTTATTAGGAGAGAGAGAGAGAGAGAGA
>CABHPQ010162616.1:56060-78150 GCA_902168405.1 Peromyscus aztecus
AGAGAGAGAGAGAGAGAGAGAGAGAGAGAGAGAGACTGCACAGAGGGAAAAGATTACAGAAGGAGAGAGTGCGGAAAGAGGGCTCGCCCGCTTTTTAGGCTGGGACGCCTTCTCAGGCTGGTGACGTAATTAAGGACATAATCCTTACATCTCAGACTTTCGCTTATTATAAAAAAAAGCAGGTAGATGGGAATAGGGGTGTGTGGGGTGTAATTAATGTAAGTTCTGGACGTTGTGATCCTATGGCTTGTAGCCAATAGGTATCTGACAACCGAATCCAGCCTCTCCTCTCTTATCTCTTTTAATTGGAGTTTTTGTTTGTATTTGAGGGAGTAAGATTAACTGTGCAAGTCTCTGACCGATCTTTATTACTGAAATTTTTGTGGGTGAATGAGTTATCACCTTTATTTCTCCTGTATAGTCAGCATCAATCACTCCAGGGGCAACTAGAATTCCTTGCATGGTAGTACTACTGCCCAACAATAACCCCACAGAGCCCTGTGGCAAAGGTCCATAAACACCTGTAGGGAGGGCTTTCATTCCCATTCCAGGGGTCAAAACTGTATAGATGGAAGAACTGAGGTCTAATCCAGCACTACCTGGTGTTGCTCTATAGAGCTCTTGAATATATTTATTTGCCGGAGGATTGACTGCTGAATTACCCCAAAGGTCTATTTTGTCGGGGCCTGGGGCGGGCCCCTCCATCCATTTCCCTGAAACGGACTCTTCTGGGTATTTGCCCTTGATGTGTATTCACTAGCCTGGTGTTTCCCTCTCTTACACCTTGGGCATAACCCAGGCTCTCTATTTGATCCAAAGCCCCTTCTCTTGCTAGGGCAATTTCTAATATAATGTCCCATCTGTCCACACCCAAAACAACTTCCAGGAGGTCCAATATCTTTCCCTTGTCTGGAATTAGGGTGTCTTTGCTGGTATAACACATCCCTAACCGCTTTTCCTTGTAATGCTGCGGCTAGGACTATCCCTTGATTGTATGATGGTCCTATATCAGAACACAGTCGGATATAGTCAGAAATGTTTCCCTTTTTTCTAAAAGGGCGTATCGCGGCCTGACATGCTGCATTGGCGTTTTCATATGCAAGTTGTTTTACAAGTAAAAGTCCAGCTTCTGAATCGCTAATTAATCGACTAGCATTTGCATTAATCTGGAAACAAAATCTTGAAATAACTCATCAGGTCCTTGCCTTATCTTAGACAGATCCTCAGTTTGTCTTCCTGATGGAAGCGTATTCCAAGCCCTTTTGGCAGCGGCCTGAACCTGAGCATACATGGCTATATCAAAGTTTAATTGTTGACCTGTCTCTCGATAAGGGTCTTCCCCAGCGAGCATATCAAAGGTGATAGGAATCTGTTGTGCCCGATTTATTTCAGCTGTGGCCTGACACTGTTCCACGAACTTACTTTTCCATAGCAGATAGTCACCTCCAGATAGACATGCTCGAGCCATTTGTTTCCAACCACCTGGGGCAAAACTTCTAAAGCCAGGCTTTCTAACAATGCTGTTGTGAAAGGAGCAGTCGGGCCATATTGACTACATGCTGTTTTTAACTCCTTAAGCTGTTTGAAAGGAATGGGAGCATGCACTCTTATGATATTACCCTGGCGGTCCTGCTCTTCCAGGACAGGGAACATTTGAAAGCCTTGAATTTCTTCCCCCTTACTAGCAGCTTCCCTGAGGCTAGCTTGAAGAGGAGATGTAGCTTTAACAGAGAGGGTTTGCATTGCCTCAGAGGATCTCTGCGCTATGGCAATTACAGGTGGCTTTTCCATTCTAAAAGACACCTCCCCAGGTGAGTCTAGTTCCACCCCTACAGAGGGAAGAGGAGAGACTTGGAGAGTTTCTACTTTTTGAGTAAGAGAAATTACTAGGCTTTTCAAGTTTTTCAGTTCCTCCCTTGTCTTATTCCAAGATTTTTGTTCCTTAAACTTAGTGTCATGGTCAAGAGAAACCAGACCCTGTTTAAACGGTGTAGTACAAGGGCTTTCAGGTTCTGCTGGTGGAGCAGAGGGTTTTGTCTCTGCCTCATCTGCCTTAGGGAATGATTCCTCCTGCTTTTCAGGGTTAGGATCTAAATTATCCCGGATTAATGCCCACAGGCCAAGGGCTTCCACGGGAATATTTTCTGGCCCGTGTTTTTCATAGTATTTTTTTATTTCAACTCCAATTCTCTCCCAAGAATCCTCATTCAGCTTTCCATATTCAGAAAACCAGGGACATAATTCCTCTACAAACTTTAAGAACCTCTGTACTTGTAGTTCCACCTTAACGCCTTTGTTTTTTAGTCTTTCTACAAGTGATTCTTCAAAGGTTTGCTTACTATTTTCCTGCCCCATTTCGATCAAGAGGTCTTTGTTTTTCCTTAAAGTGACTTGCAGGTAATTCTCACACTAGTATCTCCAGGTGATTCTAATCTTGTTCTTCTGAGAGAGGGTTAGAAGCTTTAGATTTTAAGTTTAAGAGAGAAAGATTAAGGCTTTTTAAGAGCTTTTCCCCCCAAATTTTCAAGAAAAGCTTTTTAGTTTAAGAGAAAGATTTTTCCCCCAAGAGAGAAAGACCAACTTTCCCCAAAACTTCCCAACTTTGAACTTTGACTTTTTACACCCCCATTTTTGCCTCAGGGAGAAATTACTTTCTCCTGCCACTTGGACTTAGCATTTCAGCTGTCCCCAGGTCAAAAGCTTCCATAGGAAACTTTTTCTTCCCCATTAGCTCAGAGAAGAGCTTTTTTACTACCCGCAAAGCCCAAAGAAAGATTTTTTCCCCCAGTTTGCATTCAAAGCCCTCAAAGTTAGAAAATTGGAGTTTTTCTGTCTAGTTGCCTTACTTATCTTAAATTTTTTTCTACCCAATCTTACACTTCTAAGTTTTTCCTACACTATATTACACTATGACTTATAGTTATTTTTCACAGATAGAAATTGAGAAAGGGGGGCTGAAGAGATGGCTCAGAGGTTAAGAGCACTGACTGCTCTTCCAAAGGTTTGAGTTCAATTCCCAGCAACCACATGGTGGCTCACAACCATCTATGATGAGATCTGGTGCCCTCTTCTGGCCTGCAGGCACACATGCAGGCAGAACACAGTCTACATAATAAATAAATTAATTAATTAATTAAAAAAAGAAATTGAGAAAGGGATAGAAGATAGAAAATTTTGACAGAAGAAAATTACGCTGCAGCATCGGACATCCTTCCAGTCCGCTTTCCTTTTCTCTCGAGGATAAAACCCCTGCCTCTCAATATATATATTTTCCATAACACCGGCATGCCTTTCCACTGGCAGGGCTGACCCACACTTTCGCCAAAAACTCTGTAATAAAACTATTATTTTCCTTTATCTTTAGTCCCTATTACTTTGTCTTTAGTCCCTGTTCATTTGTCTTAGTCCCCCCTTTTTCTTTTTCCCTTTTTTTCTTTAGTCCCCTTTTTTCTTTAGTCTCTGTTCAGGTGCCATTCTGTGGGGCGTCGTTTCTCTCAAAAGCTGCTTCCAGATGACTATTGCACTTCGGTTGACTCTTGGGGGAATGGGGAAGGGGAGTCTTCTGAGGTAGACAGGTGTTGTGGGATACTGTCTGCCATCCATTGTTCTGGAGACATGTATCCTTCTTGACTGTGGCTGGGAGCCTTCTGTCTGACAAGATGCTGGTGACACACAAAAAAAGCTTAGAGAGAAAAGAATCATTATTATTTTATGTTGACATTTATCTGAGGTAGATCCAGCCTGTCCAGGTGGATTTTGAAACATGTTAAGTTTTATCAGAGACAGGTTATTTCAAGGCACCTGTTTCCTTTACTAGTTCGGCATCCAGGAGACAGGTGATCAATATTTAAAAGCATCTCATAGTAATAGATGTTTACATTAAAGTCTTTTTTGTAGCACCCAGACACTTTTGGGTTTGGGGGTATAAATACCTTTCAGCTGTTACAGTTTCTTACTTGATGATCTCTGGACTCTGGTTCTGTGGTGGTCCTGTGC
This sequence comes from Peromyscus aztecus, assembly GCA_902168405.1. Lineage (NCBI taxonomy): Eukaryota > Metazoa > Chordata > Mammalia > Rodentia > Cricetidae > Peromyscus > Peromyscus aztecus. The sequence goes on from CABHPQ010162616.1 coordinate 60,057, forward strand.
CATTAGCTGAACAGTGAGTTAGAATAGGGAACTGGGAAGAGAAAAGCTTGTGGTACATGAGAACTTACTTTTTTTGAAATTAGGGACAAGGCAAAGATCAGGGCCCTGTGTGTGTGTGTGTGTGTGTGTGTATGTGAGAAACACAGGCAGTAGATCTGGAGTGAGGGAATAAGCTCTTATCTTAGCTGGAAATCTTTTTCCATTAAGTAACTCTGAAAGTGCAATTAAATCTGGTGAGGTAGGTAGGGCTGTCCGCTGTACCCGACAATAGAGAAAGGAGAGGTGACATCCCAAAACTCCCAGGACCAAGTCATTGGCTCTAGTGTCCAGAAGGAAAGAAATGGATTGCTTCCCTGCTGTGTTCTGGGTTCCTTGCCATGTCTGTAGCCAAACCTAGGTCTGCTGGAGGTCTTGGCTTGATGTACCCATGCGTCTTGGCACCTGGGGGCAGTCAGCTGACTGGTTGTCTTTCTAGGCGGCACTTTTTAAAAAAAGATTTATTTATTTATTATGTATACAGCATGTATGACTGAAGGCCAGAAGAAGGCACCAGATCTCATTACAGATGGTTGTGAGCCACCATGTGGTTCCTGGGAATTGAACTCAGGACCTCTGGAAGAGCAGTCAGTGCTCTTAACCTCTGAGCCATTTCTCCAGCCCCCTCTAGGTGTCACTTTTAACAAGGCTGTTGATGGCCTGGCAGGGCCCTCACTAGCCCGTGGCCTTTTTCCTCACTTAAAACAGGGACCCAACAGCTTTTGGGAGTCAGCGAGTGCCAGCACTTGGCAATTTTGTTTTTGAGCTTTTATCTTTTCCCTGGCACACCTTAAATGCCACAGATGACTCTTTTGCCTGTGGGGTCAGGACCCTTGCTCTACAGATGCTTAAGTTTTAGTTGGGGAGGTTGGGGGAACAAGAGCCAGATTTTACTCCGTGTCCTGAATTTTTTTTTCTTGATGATTGATGGCTTAAGGACAGCTTTTGGAAGATCTGCCAGGAGGCAGACGATAAACCAATCCTTTTGGAAGATTTGTCTGAGGCTATAAGCTGATTTTTGGCTTAGGAGCCATCCTGACTACTGTAAACTTATTTGTATGGATCTTAGCCACTACCAGACCTCTCTGTGTCTCTAAAAGCAGTTTAAGAATGAGTGGGTGGAGTTAAGGTGAGTTATGGTGAGAGTCAGTAGAAGCCACCCAAGCCTGCCCATTTGAGCCTGCCCACTGCCGGCAGAAGTCAGACAAAAGGTTGCACGTGGCAGAGGCAGAAATGGGGAGGGAGAAGGGTTCAGAGCTTTAGCAGAAAGCTTGGGAATAAAGTAACTCTTTTATGTGCCCATTCACTAACAGAAGTTCCCACAATGCTGTTATGCGGCCAGATTTACCAGTACCCGCCCCGATCCACCAATGCAAGTGGTAAATGTATCTGTCCCTTTGTCCCATGGCTGTAGCCGAGAGAAAAATAAAAAAACTTAAAATAACAAACCAGGATCAGGCTCCAATCTCAGGTGTCGCTGAGGAGTGAAGGAAGATCTATGAATCAGCTCAGGTTAGCCATCCTCTTCGTCAAGGGATGCTAAGGGCTGCAGCTGTGCTGCAGTTAGTCCACCTGGTAGACCCAAGACAGCATTGACCCCCTTGTCAGGAGTGGAGATGTGTCTGTCGCTGCCAGCGCAGCCCGAGGACAACCCCCGGGGTGTCCATCGCAAAGAATATAGCTCAGACTACAGCCACGAGAACGACGGACTCACTGTGGTGAAGAATCCTGGTGGTAGCAGTAGCAGTACCTGTGTGAGGGGTCCAGCAGAGGCGAGGGATGCACAGTCTCGCTGGATGGGGGAGGAGGCAGCAGCAAGTGGCAGCAGGTCCTCGGTGATCTATCCGAGTCACGGCACTAGATGTTGGTTAAGCAGCGGTGGCCATGCCGACAGAAGAGAGCACTGGATGTTGCAGTGGCAGAAGAATCACGAGCCATGGTTACCTTTCTAGAGCTTTATTGAGAGAGAAGGATGGAGGGAGGGAGAGAGAGAAAGAGAGAGAGAGAGAGAGAGAGAGAGAGAATGGAGAGGAAAGAATACAGAAGGAGAGAGTGTGGAAAGAGAGGGCACACCTGCTTTTTAGGCTGGGACGCCATCGCAGGCTGGTGACATAATTAAGGACATAATCCTTACACTATGTGTTACATTAGGGAATGGGTTTTGCTTTTGTTTCCACAGGAGAAAGAAAAACTATGTTGCATTCCTTTTATTATAGATTTAAGTATGTATTATTTCTTCCTCTTGTATGATATTAAAAGGACCAGCCTTAATATTATACTTCCCAGGGGCTCAGGAGAGAAAACTACGAAAGGCGAGGACTATTTTTGGGAAATAGAATCTCAGCACACCGAGCTCTTTAGTCCACTTGCTTTTATTTCTCTGAGATAAAATTCTATCTACATATCTTCAGTTCTGTACTCAAGCCAAGTTCCTTTCTGTTTAATTCTCTCTATATTTATTCTTTGTTCCCTCTAAGTTCTATCTTAATTCTCTCATCTTAGTTCTACCACATCTAGGTTCTCATCCATCTAGTCCCTTCCCATCTTAGCTCCTCTCCCATCTCCTTCTTTCCTGTCTTGTTCTTCCTCATCTTGTACTTCCCCATATGGCTCTTCCTCATCTTCCATCTTGTTCCTCTGGTACTCTCTTTTAGCCCTTCAACCTAGTTCTTCCCATCTAGTCTGTTCCTCTGCAGTTCTTACCCATCTGCTTCTTCTGTTCTCTATTCTCTGTCTCGTTCTCAAGTTCTCTAGTCAAAATCCTTCTTCACCCTCTTAGTTCTCCAACTCACTCAGTTCTCCCCAAGTCTCTCAGGAATCCAGTTATAAGCCCAAGCAATAGCAATCCTCTGGCCGAGCAAGGTCACCAGGCTTGAATTCTACAAGGTCTTAAAGGTAGGTAAGAATTTGCCTCAGGCAGTGACCATCAGGCTTTCTTTTACAACCCCAAATGGGAGTGGTAAAAGAGGAGGTCAACTGAGTGCTAATGACCGGTTAGTATATCAGAAAGGGATCTATGTGCTCAGTCTACATTCCTAGAAGTGGTTAGGTAAGAAGTTAGGGGTCTATTAGTAAGGTCATATAAGAAAGGAGGGTCTCACCCTAAATTGCACAAGAAATAAAGCTATCTGCCTTACCTAGGAGACAGGTATTGTTTCATTTGACCTTGGATGCTTGATAGGCATTTTAGATAAATACACTGTTAGGAGTACTTGGACGCACACAAGAAAATCATTTTAGGAACCAGCTAATATATATACACAAAAGCTAAAGTATCAGCAAGACTTTTTAAGCCATGGCTTGACCTTTGGAGAAGGCCTTGACTTTTCCAAGTAGTAGCTTTTGTGATAGTAGCTGAATTCCATTAGGTTTTCCTGTGGCTTGTAGCATCTTCCGAAAATGATGGACTAACATGCAACTTTGTATTCTGAAAATTGGGTATGATATCTTATTACTTTCTATAAATTTGTTGTGTGTGGGGACTTTCTATACAGAAATAGTTTTTTTTTTTTCTTATCATCATCAGTAGCTTCCCTTTTCTCATTTCTTAGCATATCTGTGTTTTTAAATTTTGCTGTGTTTGCTTGTGGTTTTGCTACTTTAATGATGAAAATGGTTAATACATTGATTTTGAGTTGTTAAATATTCTTTTTTGTTTGTTTGTTTGTTTTTTGAAATAGGGTTTCTCTGTGTAGCTTTGCACCTTTTTCCTGGAACTCGCTTTGGAGACCAGGCTGGCCTCGAACTCACAGAGATCTGCCTGCCTCTGCCTCCTGAGTGCTGGGATTAAAGGCGTGCACCACCACCACCTGGCTGTTAAATATTCTTCTACCTAAATTTCTGTGTATCCTAGTTAGCTTCAACTGTCATTGTTAGGTACCCTCACATGATCTGAGGACTATCAGTTGAGGGCTGGCACGATCAGAATCACCTGTGTCTATGCCTGAGCGATTACCTTGATTGTTGATTCAGTCAGAAGGTCCAACTGCTGAGTGTGGAAATGTCCCTAAGCAGGAGAGCTAGTTTTGCATGAGAGCATAACCAGGCAAGAGAACACACCACCAAGCAATGTTTTGCAACGATTTTACCTTCAGTTACTAGCCTAAATATTTTTCGTGAGTTTCCTCAATAATTGGATGTGCCCTGGCAGTGTCAGCTAAGTGTGCTTATTTATCACCTCAATTGCTTTTAATAAAAGTATTTAATCACAACAACAGAGATTCATCATAGCAACAGAGAAGCAATCTAGAACAAAAATTGGTGCCCTTAAAATGAGGCTGTTGCTGTAATAATCTGAAAATGTTGTATTTTTGAGGAATGCAGAAAGATATATAGGACTTTGGATATAAAGAGCCATTGTTAAGCTCTACACCAATCTTAACAGGCCATTCCAGAAGGAACTGGAAGATGAGAGGTCTGACAGTAAAGAGGGGAGGAGCTTTGTCCTACCTCGATTTGATATGCCATGCTGTATTGACACCCTTGGGAGGCCTGCTCCTTTCCAAACAGAAACAGAAACTGTAGTCAATGGGGAGAGAGGGAGGTGGGGAGAAGGGATGGAAGGAGAAAAGGGAGGGGGAACTGCAGCCGGGATGTAAATAGTGAATAAATTTAATCAATAGAAAAATTAGGAAACCCAGAGATGCTAAGAAATGGGGAACTGGAAGCCACTGCGATTGAGAAAAGAAAAATACAACTATTTCTCCACAGAAACTCCCCCAAACCAACAAATTTCAAGGGACTAAGAAGTTACTATAGCCAATTTTCAAAATATAAAAATACATGAAAGTCCATCTTTTTCTGGAAAAAAACAATGAATAACTAGATGTATAATTTTAAAAATATAACATGGACAGCACCACTGAAGAAAGACACAAACCTACAAATACAGCATGGTCCTTTAAACAAAGAAGTACAAGATTTTAATAAAACAACAATAAGAACAAACCACAGCCCAGCACTCACACTGTGTGCAGTCTAGTACTCTACTTTACCAGTCATACAAATGGTGTGTTTGTGGGGTTCTTCCAAAATTTAAGACTTACTTGATAACTCTGTTAATTCAGCATTGCAGATAATACTTTTAACTAATAAAATCTATTTTGTCCTCTTATGATAATGGGAATGCTAACTTTTGTGATCACTTAGAAGTTATTTTATATTTTCTATGATTAATAGTTGTAATTTTGTATCACAGTGAGGTAAGGTAATATAAACCTTTAAAAACCAATAGACAAGATAGCAGATTTTAAAAGAAAGTTTGTATGACTTGTATTATACACCTAAAGCAACTTGTTTTACACCAGTTGCTTTATAAACAATAAGTACATTTGAAAAAAATTCTAATTACATTTTCAAGTGTGTTTGTATGTATGGAAGGATGTTTTTCATGTATATACAGGTGACACTTAGAAAAAATTGTCAAATTTCCTGGATCTGGAGTTGCAGGTACATATGAGCCTCCAAACATGGGTATTAGGATATGAACACAGGTCATCCCCAAGAAGAGTATACACTGAACCATCTGTCCAGTCCCAAAGTACATTTCATGCAATAAACTAAAACTCATTCACATATTCACAAAACAATAAAAGAACTAATTAAATGGGGATTCATTAGATGATCCCTATGAACATGATGAATCAATATTAAGATGTTGGACATATTCAATTTTCAGGATAAATTCAACACACTGAAAGAAAACTCCCAACTACTTATAAAAGAAAAGCTGTTTCTAAAACTATATGAAAAGCTAAGAATGTCTCACTATGATTGTGATTAGAGAGCAACAGTGCACATTTATCCTGTGAGATGAGTGGATCTGACAACCTCTTGCCTCCGTTGGTACCTGGCATTAAATTGGTGTACACAGTTGCAAAACTTATACACCTAAATTTATTTTAATGAAAAAACTAACACATATACGAAGTAAACCTTCTTTTCCAACATGAAGTCACCTATATATCACGACACCATTTACATACTTGGTGCCAAAGGAGGCCAAAAGATTACATCATCTCTTCTGGACCTGGAATTACAGGTGGCTCTGAGCCATCTGACATGGGTTGTAGGAACCAAACTTGGATACCTAACAGGAGCGTTACTACTGACCCACTCTCCAAAGAACAAATACGTCATTATACTCGGGAAGATGAAGATGTCCCAATACTCCTGTCATCTATCCCTTGAAGGCAATGAAAGGCCCTGCTACATAGTCATTGAAGGATTCAATGGATTTCTAGCTTTCTGTGAATGGATACTCTACATTACTTCTCATTGTCATGGTTAACACACTTCTCTTGATATGATAAAGACAATTAAAGGCTTTGTTGGGTAGTCTACCAGACTATATAAGAAAATTTCCACAATTTTAATTATGATATTTTTCTTCTTAATTTTTTTTGAGGGGCAAATTTTTGAGATAGAATCTTTCTTGATAGCCATGGCTATCCTAGAACTCACTATATGGACCATGCTGGCCTCAATGTGAGAGAGATCCTACTGACTCTGTATCCCAAATGCTGTGGTTAAAATCATACATCACCATGCCTGGTTGGGATATGTTGCTTAGAGGACCTATCTGAACCAGAGAATGAAATGATAATGCAAATTTTAAACCGGAACCATCATTGTTTTGAGGAACAATAACTCTTCTTAAAATTGTACAGTATATTAATTTTAATTGTTAAATCATTCCATATGTTCTCAAAATTTTGGTTATTTTCTTTGTTTCATTAGTTTCAACTTTTTAAGCTCTTTTAACTCTGTATACATGTGTGCCATGATGTGCATGGATCCCTTACAGGACAAATTACAATTGACAGTTACTCCTTCATCTATGTGACTTCTAGCAATCAAATGTAGGTAGTCAAGTTCAATTACAAGTGATCTCACTGACCTTATTTGATTTTAAATGCTCTTTTTCTATGGGTTGGTGCTTGGTTGTGCACATGCCACAGCCCAAGTGTAAAAATAAGAGAAGCTTGGAGGAGGAGGAGTGGTCTCACCAAGATTCAACTCAGGTCCTCAGGCTTAACAGCAACTAACTTTACCCACTAAAAATTTCTCTGGCATTAATTTGTAGTTCTGTGAAAGGGTTATGAACAAGTGTTTATTCCTAACACAATCAAACTAACACAATCAAAAAAGAAAAGAGAGATAGCAGTATAAATACCATATTCATTTATAAATAGGATTCATTATTCAAATTGTCCTGTGCTCCTGTAGACACATGAAGTGTCTAAAATTTCATCTATTTTCTTCTATTAAGCATTTCAACATTAACATGCTTGAAACACATTGACAAAAGAGCACACATCAAGGGTACACCCTCTACCCATGGACTTGTACTCAGTAGGCTGACACATGAGAATTATGAGTTCAAATGTAGCCCTGACTAATTACTGACATCCAATCTGGGATAGATAACAAAGAACATCTGTTGGGAATTTGTGAAAATATGAAAATCAAAAGTAGTAACAACCCACCACCCTTTCACAGACACCTTAACTCTGATCACACACTGTCTGATAGTTAGTAAACAATAGACCACATAGATAACGGACATCCCATTCTGAATATTTCAGCAGAAAATACCTCTTACCAAGTGAAAGCACAACAACAGATGAACAGAAGTCAAAGAAGGAATATGCGAACCACTAAATAAACTTCAATTTGCCACATATACAGAACACTTCAATGCCTACCGCAAAAGGTTCAAAATACAAACCACAATACTGTGTCCTCCACCATCAAACTTGAACAAACCTGGCAAATAGTTTACTTTCTTCATGGCTATGGTGAAAAAGAGATGCAACAAGAGTTTTTCCTTGAGACTGAAGACAACTTTGATGTCTAAAGTTTTACCATATTGTTTACATGAACAGGATTTTTCTCATGTATGAGTACTCTGCTATTTCACAAAAACAACTTGATATATAAAGGCTTTAAAATATTTACAGAGATCAAGACAGGACCAAGCAGTTAAGACAAGTTCCATATCCATAATCCAGGTAAGATTTTTCACAACTTCCTGTAATTCCTGTTAGAAATCCAGGAATATTCCACTGTCTGCTAATCTTGGGAACCATCAAGCACATGCAGATATCTAAAGTCACACTGTCATAACAAAACAAAAATTAAAACAATGCATTAAACAAACATTTTCATTCATGACCATTTTTACTTTGTAAGCATTCATTCATGTGACCCAGATGTTGAGGCATGTAAAGGCTTATGTACAGAGTTTTGTTAAGTCATGAATTGGTTCATATAACAGAAAGCAAGCATTTGTGCTTCCAAGTCAGAGAATCAATACTTCTCAGTTGTTGGTATCATTTGGAAAAGTTTAGAAAATGCTGCACTCTAGAGGAAAGATGTCACTGGTTGTGAGCTTTGGGGTTTTAGATCCTCACACCACTTCCAATTCACACTCTGTGCTCCAAACTCCAGGTTGAGGTTGTGAGCTCTGAGCTTCCTGCTTTAGCTGTTATGTCTGACACTTGTTTCCATGCCTCTCTCATGACAATCTTGTTTCACTCTGGAACCATAAGCCAAATTAAGCTCTTTTATAAGTTGCCTGAGACACTGTGTTTTATCACAGGAAGAGAAGACACTAGTATACATCCATAAAGTTTACTCTGGATAATTGATGGGAAATGTGATAGCTAAAAGGTTTGCCTTACTAACTATTCACAGGGCTTTTGTCCATGGGTTTGTAGGTACAGACAAAATAAAGAGGGACATCATAATCCTTGAGTAGGTTGTTGACATTTGTCAGATATTTTTCTCAACACTAATCTTGTGAAACTAAATGTAAACTTGTTAGCTAAAGATCTTACCAAATCCTTTATACCCATAGACCACCCTTCAATATGAGTTCTCTCATTTCATCAAAGACTACTGTGATTTATGAAGGCTTTAACAAATTTATTCCACACTTCAGGCTTTACTCACAGATGAACTTGTTCATGGATTCAAAGGCTATGATGAAATGCAAAGATGTTATGACATTGACTACATTCAAAGGGTTACTATCTAATATGAATTATTTCATGCCTTTGAAAATAATTGTGGCATTCAAAGGCTTTTTACCACATTACTTTCATTCGTAGGATTTCTCTCCTAGATGAGTTCTTTTATGAATTTGGAAATGACTCTCTTGTGCAAAGGCTTTCCCACATTGATTACATTCATAGGGTTTTTCTCCAGTTTGGGTTGTTGTGTGAACTCTTTTGTATATTTGGAGGCTACTGTGTTGTGGGAAGGCTTTCCCACATTGATTACATTCATAGGATTTCACTCCAGTATGAGTTGTTGTGTGAACTCTGAGATGACTGTTGTGAAAAAGCTTTACCACTTTTATTACATTTATAGGGTTTCTATCCAGTGTGTGTGTGTGTGTGTGTGTGTGTGTGTGTGTGTGTGTGTGTGTGTTTAATGTATTTTGTTATTACATTCACAGGGTTTTCACAGTAGGACTTCTTTCATGTCTGTGAAGATAACTGGCACATGTAAATGCTATAACAAATTTATTACTCTGATGAATGTTTTCATCTTTATGACTTAATTTTACACTTTTAGCTAATGGCAAAGAGGAGTCAGATGTTAAGGCTTTACCATGTTGTTTATATCCACAGTGTCCCTCTTTATTTTACGGGCTCTTTTGTGTGTTTAAAATACCAGTGATGGTCAAAGCCTTTACACTTTTCATGTACTTCATCCTTATTCATATGAGTTTTTTTCATATAATTGAAGAAAACTGGAAGAACTCAGAGCTTTACCACACTGATTACATTCATAACATTTTCATATATTGAGTCATATTACATTTGCAAAGTGAACCAGAACAAACAGAAGAATTTACACACTTTTTGTATTTAAAGGGCTTTTCTGTGATGTGAGCTTGTTGATGTATTTCCAATGATGTTTGAAAAGCTATTATTTATAAGCTTATATTACATTCAGAAAGACTATGTAGGGGCTACTACAAATCTTCTAATTGTTCTGCATATGAGAGAAATACATTGCTTCTTTCCATATCATTTATGAACACTTCACCTGTTTCCAGAGTGATATATGGTATATCATTAAAGAAAGAATAACAAAAGTTTCCATATTGCATTCCCAAAGTGTATTTTTGTTCCACATAGGGATGTGATATAAGTATTCAGCTTTCTCCTCAACAGTTTTCTTAATTCTCATAAACTGATCCTATCAGCCGAGCAGTAGTGGTGCACGCCTTTAATCCTAGCATTCGCGAGGCAAAGCCAGGCAGATCTCTGTGAGTTTCAGGCCAGCCTGGTCTACACAGTGAGATCCTTGACAGGCACCAAAACTACACAGAGAAACCCTATCTTGAAAAAACAAAAACAAACCAAAAATAAACAAACAAACAAACAAAAACCCAAAAAACAAAAAACAAAAAAAACTTGACCCTATCAATAAACTTTGGTAACTCACCACAAGTTACACTAGCTTCACCAGGGAGTATTTGGTTATTAGAAAATTTTGAACATATACTTACCTCCCAATACACAGGTATGCCTTTTCTTATACCTGAGTGGTATGGAACTGAACATATTGACAGTTCTATAGTCTAGCTCTCATGAGGCTATGATTAAAATGATGACATCTGTTAAGGCATTATTTCATTGTCTTCTTTTTGAGAGGAATGTTTTGCAAACAGAGATCCGTTGAGGTACACAGTGATGTGAGAATTTAGGTAATCCTAAATACACTGAAAGCTGTGCTCATTTACACTGTTGCTTTTCCATAAAATTTCCAGGGCAAATTAAAACTTTTATATGGAATTCAAGGCCAGCCTGATCTACAAAATAATTTCCAGGACAACCAGGACTTTTGCACAGAGAAACCCTGTCTTGAAAAACAAAACAAAACAACCCCCCCCCCAAAATAACCCAAATTATTCTGTGGGATATTTGTATTAGTTTGCACATAAAAATTACCTTCCATGTCCTTTAGATCAATGTTTTTTGGTCTTCCCATCTGTAGCCTAAAATATAATACCAGAAAATGTTTGATTTATTATTGGATATTATGCAAAATTTAACTTACTTCATCCAGTTTACTTAAAAACTATGTCTGACTTAATCACCACATACTTCTCTTTTATTGATCCAAATTACAAAAACCAAAAACCAAAAAGCCATTGTTCCCTTATTTTAAATGTTGAAGGGAAATCCACAGTCTTACCTATAGCAGTGAGGTCTTGTAGGTCTCCAGCATCACATCTTTGTGGAGACTCTTCTGGGAAGGATCCAGCAAAGCCCACTTCTCCCAAACACGTCATCATAGGTCACTGCATTCTAAAATACCCCATACATGTGTAAAACACAAAGAGTGACAGTGATCACAATGTAAATGTATATTTCTTTGACAATGTAATCATATCATTGCATGCTTTCCGCACTTATTCCATGACAGATAATTTCTAATGTAATCACCAAGTCAGTTTAGAGGGAAATTGAAAAGGAAATTCACATGTGTCATTTCTTGGTCCATTGAATAAAACTTACCCTTCCAAGAGAACTGACTATTAACACACATATAGAGAGAGGAAGCAAACAAATCAACATACTAAGTACATGTCAGAGAAACTGTATGAACAATACTAACTACAAAAAAAGATGGGCAAACTTTGTGTATTGTATGATGCCTTCATTCCTAGCACTCAGAAAGCAAAGGCAGGTGAATCTCATTCAGTTGAAGGCCAGCCTTGTCTATGAAATGAGGTCAGGATAGCCAGACATACATATTTGCATCTTGTCCACCTCTAAAAAGATAACCAACCAAAGAAAGAAAAAACAGGGTCTCACTGAAGTTCCTACAAAGAGATATGCATTCATTCCATTTCTGAATTTATCTCTCAGAAACCTGAAGTGTAAATTTCATTTAAGATTAATAAGATCTTACTTTGTGTTTTTTAAAAAATGATGAGCAGCGCTGGTTACCATGCGGAAAGGTCACCAGGCACAAGCCACGACAAAACCCAGTATCAGAGCTTAATTAGGAGAAGCGGAGAAGGGGTGGGGGGACCAGGACACAAAAGAACCAGGCCTGTGGAAGAAGCAGGTGCAGAGAGCAGAGAGAGAGAACAGAGAAGAGATAGTGGGAGGAACAGAGAAGGGGAGGGGAGGAGTGTGTGACTGGCTTTCTAAGGACTCCTGTGAATATGCACAGGCAGGTTATGGGGTTACACAAAGCATGCACTGATTGTGTGACCAAGCCGTGCGCACATAATCACCATCGTGCACTGATGATGTAAGACTCAAGACTCCTTGCTTAGCTCCTGAACTGTGTATGTGCGGTCATGCAGCTCGAGTGGGGGCAGAATCCCAACAATGAACCCACCCTCTATGTAACAGGAGCATCAGTGCTGACTCCTGCTGCCTAGGTGTCCTGGTTCTTCCCAGAGGCAAAGAATTGAATGCCCAGGGAGCAAGAAAAGAAGGACTAAAATCTCTTGAAGCACAATGCATTCTATCAGGAAGGGTGGGGTCTTCTGAGCAGGGAGATTTGGGGGTGGTCTTTGAGACTGTCCTTTTATTGGGCCCTGCATCTTTCTTCTCTTTGATCCTCTCTGCCTGTTCTCCATCCCTAGCTCAGGCAGCCTTGGCCTGGATGGAGGTAACCAAGGCAAGAGGTCCTGGTTGAATGATGACCCTTTTAGAAGTGTTCTCCTCCTTAAGTGGGAAGTTCCTTTCTGTTTTCCCTCTTCACCTTCTTCCCTGCCTGCCTGCCCCTCTCCTCTCCTGACTCCCAGTCTTGTTTCTTTCTCTTTTCTTTGCTTATTGGTTATTTCAGTCAGTCTGTGTCCTTTGGAGCATGCAGGCCATTGAGATTTAAAATTATTGAAATGTATTTCAGTAGTGGTAATCGTGTTGTTGATTTTTTGGTAGTTTCCTTTCTCTCTGTGGTTATTTTGTGTTTTAAAAATTAAGACTTGGTATTTATTCCCACAGTCTCACTCTCTGCTGGGCTCAATTCTCTCTTCAGGGAGAAATAACGCTTCTTATATTTTCTCTAGGTTTTAGTTTGTTGCATGTAACTTGGTTAGACTGTTCATGTCATGGAATGTTTTTCATTCTCCTTGAACCATCACAGTTTTGCTGGGCATATTATTTTAAGTCTGCTGTTGTAGTCTTTAAGACTTAGAATGCCTTGCTCCAGGCTTCTGAATTTCAGTTTCCACTGAGAAAATCAGCTGTTATTCTGATATACTTTACTTTATATGTGACTTTATATTTTTCTCTCACTCCTTGCAACATACTTTCTTTGTTATGTATACTTAGAGTTTTAGCATGCCCTGAGGATTTTCTTTTCTGGTCCTGTCTATTTGGTTCTGTGTGCTTTTTTGTTTTTGCATGGATGGGTCTTTCTTTATTGTGGGGAGTTTCCTTCTATTATCATGTTGAAGACCTTATCTATGCCATTAACTTGGTATGATGGTATTCCATATGTCTTCTCTCTCTCTCTCTCTCTCTCTCTCTCATGTGTGTATGTGTGTGTCTGTGTGTCTGTGTGTGTCTGTGGGTGTTATAAGTGTTCATGTGCTTTTGAGTTCCTGCTTGTAGATGTAACCAACCAGTCTTATTAAATAAGAAACACAGAGCCAATGTAAAGATAAAAGCCCAAGAGGTCAGAGCTAAGAGCCTTACCTGCCTGCTGCCAGCTAGCCTCTTCCACCAAAAGACCTCTCCGAAAAGGAGCTACTTCCTGTGCATTTGTCTTTAAATAGAGTCCTGTTCTGCCTTCTCATTGGTTGTAAACCCAACCACATGACTGCCTCGTCACTGCCTGTCTGTACAGACCTCCAGACACATTGGAGCATGTGTCTCCAATGCTGGCTGTATCCTTGAACACACAGACATCTACCTAGCTCTGCCTACCAAGTGCTGGGATTAAAGGCATGCGCCTCCTTCAGCAAATCCTACCAGTGTGCACCACCACAACTGGCTTTCGCTATGGCTTGCTAATAGCTCTGACCCGTAGGCAACTTTATTTATTAACATACAAATAAAATCACATTTCAGCACAAATAAAATACCACTATACCTGCTTTAACTTTTCATCTTGCTGGACTGCAACTCAAAAGTAAAATAAAGCTTCTATTCTCCAAGTTGTTTTTGGTCATGGTGATTTATCAAAACAGTAGAAACTTAGTAAGACAAACATTAAGCTGTAGAGATTGTTCCATGATCTGAATTTGTCCATGATGTTTAATATGCAAATGCATGAGTATTATAAAAACATTAAAGTTTCTAAGTGTCATCAGAAAGCTATAAAAACTTGGAACGTATTCTCTTACAGATTATGAATGAAAGATACTTGATGGGTACTTTGAAACTTCTGATTAGTACCTCATAACTTTATATGACTGTGAGATCTATAGATGAAATTTTAATACAATAATTCTTATAAAAGCCTGAATCTTTTCCTCTGGGGTATGATGTTACATGAATATCAGAAGTAACAAATTACATCCAATCACCACCAATGTTTTTTGTAGAAAGCCGAAGTGGATTTAGCCAATAATGTGGAAACAAAATGAGTTTCTTTAAACAATTTAAAAGTGTGATACTATTTTTCTTGAATGTTGCCATGTGCATTTTTATCAACCTTTATAAATTTGGAATTGCAATGGATTCTATTGTTAACTCTTAAAAATAATAATCCCTTATTCATCTTTTGTGACTATGGCATTTAAAGGATTTACTACTTCAGACTGTGTAATGGTAAATATGATGTTTAGATGCACTAGTGGGAATAAATTGCTTTACTCTTTTACATTTAATTTATGTATTTGTAATAAGTATTTCTTACTGAACTTTTGCAGGTTTAATTATGTCCATGTCTACAGGATCCTTTGTTTCTGTTTCTGTAAAGTATCCAAGGTCCACCATTCTTCAGAATTTTGAGGATTTTGTTTCTATAATACAAGATTATACTGCACACCAACTTTTAATAAGCTTTGGCATTGTTGGACTTGTTGACCCATTTAAAATAATTAAATTATTCTTATTGAGAAACATACCTATATTTTCTAATATCTCTCAGGAAATAAGAATGTTCTGTTCCTAGGTCTCTGGGCTGTCCAGCCTCTGGTTACTGGCCCTCCAGGAAGTGTCAAGCATGGGCTCCCCTCATGGCATGGGTCTCACGTTTGACCTCTTGGTTGGCCACTGCCACAAGTTCTGTGCCACCTTTTCCCCAGCGCATCTTTCAGGCAGGACCCATAGGCCATGGCTGCCTTTAGACACATGGTAGGAAGGCAGTCGTGGATTGTAATAGCCTTTTCAAAACAAGTGTGGATTGTAATAGCCTTTTCAAAACAAGTGTAGACATGCTTCCTTGGGGCTTTGTAGGTCAAGCCTCCCCAGGCTAAGGATGCGACAGTTACAGGTTTTTGCTCAAAGTCTTTTGCATTCACTTGACACATTCCCCACTAAAGTATCCTTCAAGTCCCATCAGGACAAGTGCTAAACGTGCACTCTCAGAACCCTTTTCCTGTATGCCCAGCAGCTCTGGATGTGCTCCAGCCTTCTCTGAAGCCCTTCCCAGGTGCTATGTGGAAATGCACCTCCCATGTCTACCTGGGCTATGGCTTTTTCCTCTGCTCAAGCAGCGCTCTTAACCTCCATCCAGCCCTCAGAGTGCTCCAGTTCTGTGACCTATGCGTCCGCCTCCCTCTCAGCCTCGCCTTCCCAGACGCTATCACGAAGTCACAAGAGGCGACGTCCGACCCTCTCCAGACTCCATCATGCCTCGCCCTCGCAGGCGGCCTGGACCAGAGGCTGCATCCACTCAGCTAGCTCCACTACAGTGCACTGCAGTGGTGCAGCCTGAGCATATAGGGAGGCCCAGGCTGCTCTGTAGCTGTTGGCCTCACGGAGGCACTGCGCAGGCGCAAAGTGGCTGGTCCCGCAGGTGTATGTGTGTGTTGGGGTTGTGGGGAGGTAGGTGTGTGTGGGTCGCCTAGCCCCCTGGGTTAGGATCACCACCGCCAGCCACTGCCGAGCGCGCAGGCGCTGTTGGCTATGTAGGGCAGCAGAGGCGCGCAAGGCGGTCCAAGGTCGGGAGGCGGTGGCCGCGGATGCATCCTGGTATTCGGCCCGGGAAGGGCGGGGACTGCGGAGTCATTGGCTGCAACGCGCGGCTCGGGGAAGAAACAGCCACTGGTTCCGTTGTCGCGAGAGGCCTCGGCCTGGGCAACAGGCAGTCCAGGCGGAGGCTGGAGGAGGGGAGCGGTTTCCCCGGGAAAGGGGCCGGCTGCTGGGGAAGAGGAGGTGCGAAAGCCATGGGAGGTGGTGGCTGCTAGGACTGCGGTCCCTGGCGACCCTGGGCGAAAAAGGGTGTCATACATAGGAAGTCTGTAGTGCAGCCGCTGCGAGCTGTGGCAGTATCTGTGTCCTGAAATGCTCTTTTGCAGTGGGATTCTCTGTTAACTATTTTTAGTTCATTCCTCTGAAACTAGGGAGTAGAAATCCCGAATTCTCTGTGACAACTGGGTTTAACTTAATGGAGGGGGATACACTTCTAGGTAAATTCTGCTCTGTCACCCACAAAGGGGAGTAAGTCATGTCTTTAGAGGACATGCACGAATTAAAGGCATGGGCCACAACTGCCTGGCTAAGAATCACAATTAATTAATTACACAATTTAAATCACAATTTAAAGTGTGTTGCTGTGTAAACCACAGTGCATGTGACTAGGTCCTCTCCTCTGGGGAAAGACTCTTGAATCTGCTGCTGACACCACTTGAGACACAGCCATGGGCAAGACTTGGCAAGGACTCTTGTAAGAAATGATAGAGGGACCCAGAGGCCTGGTGTCAATATTTAACTATGCATATAAATAGAAAAAAAAACTACCTTCAAAACAGCTTCAAAGGGAAGTTATTGATGGAACAGAAATTCCTCAGAGAAGGTTAAGCAGCAGCTCCCCAGAAGCATTCAAAGGCACTGGGCTCCTTGCTAGGGAAGGGAGACCTGGAAGGTCCTGGGCAGCTTGGGGTCTCCACATGCATGAATGCCCTTCTCAGGAAAGTAGGATGTGCTCAAGGAGCCTGGGATCCCTTCAGAGGCATGCAGCGGGGCCTGGACAGAAACACCTGCTCCCCAGTATCCAGGCCTGGGACCAATGGAGAAAAATGCTCTCTGGAATCTTTGTTTTGCACAGTGAGGTGGCCCTGCAGAGAGCAGCTAAGTGGCCATTGGTTGGTCGTGAGCCCACAGGGTGGTCTTACCCATTGAAAGAAGCCAGGGGAGCTGCTACTGTGAAAGTCATGACCACTACAAGCCCAAGAAGGAATAAACACCTGTGTTTATGAGTTTAGAACTCTGCAGGAAGGAGCCACCCTGGGGACAGTCCCTGCCATTGCCTGGGGTCTGTTCTGCAGTGCCAAGGCCTACAGCTCTTCCTTGCTTGAGGTCAAGGTTCAACCTTGGGGTCTTGTCTGGCGCCTTATTATGTCATCAGCGGCGACTGTGTCCCACCTTAAAAAGCCACACATGGACCCCCCCCCTCTCTGAAGCATCCCTTTCTGCCAGGCCTGGCTTCTCCGTCCTATCCCCTCTCCCTTCTAATAACCCATTCTAACTCTGGTAGCCATGGCCGTGACTCTTCCACCGCCGACCACCAGCGCCGTTTTATCCTTTCAGTCTTCCAGGGCACCATCTGTCCTCCTCACCCACCAGCCAGTCCTACACTAGCCCCATGGCCTCCACAGTCTCGTGGTCTCCAGCCAGCAGCTGAGCCAGCCCTCAAAGCATGGGTGGTGGCACAGAAGCAGCAGAGGCTGCACTTGCGGGGTGTGTGTGTGTGTGTGTGTGTGCACGTGTGTGTGTGTGTGTGTGTGTGTGTGTGTGTGTGAACTTATGGGGATGGAGTGTGGAGCTTATGTTAAGGGGCTCACAGGCTCAGGGTTTCAGGGTGCAGGGCTCATGGGCTCAGAGTGCTGTGATTTGGGTCACAGGTATGGGGATCAAGCGCTCAGGGCTCCGGTAACTGTGCATGGATGTGGATCTGCTTGGCCTGA